>WEIT01018831.1:107073-131048 GCA_013389985.1 Dryoscopus gambensis | reverse complement strand
TAATTCATTACACAAGTTCATACTCACCCAGTACCTTTTAATTATATACAGTTTTAATACATGCCATCCTCTTTATCTTTACTAGTAATACTGAAAAACTGAAAAAATGACTGATATCTTTTTATATCTGAAAGCAGAAAGAAATTAGAATTTTCCATCCATTCTACTGCAAGAGAGAAAAATAATGCAGAGGCCATACTAAGTATGCATGTTTTCACGAGCCATGCAATGCAGGCTCAATTTAAATTACACATGAATTCAGTAATCGAAGAAAGATTTAAATCCTGGCCACATAACTTTTCTGTCTTAAAGGGAGCGGATGGGTGATGGAAAGGAAGTTGCAGCAACCTGCCTCTGTGGAAAAAAAAAAAAAAAAAAAAAAAACTGTTCCTACTATAAAAGTCTTGGAATATATTTAAAACTTCATGTGGGAGCCAGGGCACTGCCTTGCAATCAGGAACACCACTTCTATGGAGATGCAAAATACTAAACCTGCTCATCGTTTAATCATCTGGTCTCAAAATAGAAGACTTGAATTTGCTGACTGATGACTTAATGTAATCTATAAATACAAATAAATAGAAAGAGATTCCATCAGTCCTTGACAAAACAAATGCTGTGGGCTAACTCCCACAGGCAGCTCAGCCCCTGCACAGCTGATCCCGCACTCTTTTCCTGTGGGATGAGGAAGAGAATTGGAAGGGTAAAAGTGTGAAAATGCGTGGGTTGAGATGAAGACAGTTTAATAAGTAACACAAATGTTGTGTGCACAAGCAAAGCAAAACAAGGAATTCATTCCCCATGTCCCAAGGGTGGGCAGGTGTTCAGAATCCCCAGGGCAGCAGGGCTTGAGTGGGGTGAGGAGCAGGAAGGGTGTTTAGCACTGTGCAAGCACCACTCAGCAAAAGCATCTCTGTGTTATCAACACTGCATCACAAATCCAAAACATAGGCCCAAACCAGCTACTCTGAAGAAAAGTAGCCAAAAACCAGTACAACAAATCACATTTTTAATATGAAGGGTTGCAGATAAAGTTAGTTTCAATTTAAGAATTCAGAAAGAATTCCATTTTAACTCTGATACAGTTTGGAAAGTTTTAACTTAACAGAAAAAGTAAAAAAAAATAGTTTTGTATCTCAAAATTTCCAACAAACAAAATGGTGCAGCTCAAAAAAAGGAAACATCTAGAAGCACTGGAACCCCTGAAATACCTAGTTGTCTCCAGGAAGGGAGCAGGTACCAGGAGGCAGGGAGCAGCAGCAGCACTGTCTGCAGAGTTCCAGCATCCTGCCTGGTAGTTCCTCTTGCAAGAATTAGGACTGTTTTATGTCTTGTCATGGCACAAAGATTTCTCCCTGTGTTTCAACCAATAGTTGAAGTTCTGGTTTAACATCCCTTTTTTTAAGTAGAGGCAGTAACTCAGAAAGTATGGGAAGTTTAGAAACTGGAAATCAAAAGTACAATGTTAACTACTTTCAGATCTTAACACAAGCCTCAGCTGTTTTAATAATACAACAGTTTAAATAACTGACACAAAGAACAGAAAGAAAACATGCTGATATTTTTTAACAGAAGAAGTTCTTTAATCGAAGAATACAGGAAAATAACTTAGCTTTAAACAACTCTCTTTCTTTCTCTATTCTCACTACAATAGAGTATTACACACATCCTCTTATAATCACTACAAAAACACTAACATGAACATTCTTTTCCTAAAGGCAAATAATTCACCCACAGAAGTTTGTTTAGAGCAGGGTTTTAAGAAATTTACTTCAGGAAAAGGATTGGTTTAATTACCTTATGCTGCAGTAAGTATACATGAAAGCTTTACATACCATATTTCTTCAAACCCAACACAAGATTTGGATCACGTTCTCACATTGCCAAGTAGGAGACTTGGTAAAATACAACATCTACTAAAATGTAAAAGAACTACTGCAGTACATTGCCTTCAGCAGAAGTCGGTTTTACCAAAACCTGAACTGATGACATCTGAAGACAAAAACTTATATCAAAGCCCAGCCAGCACACATGAAGGAGTCAAACCCAACTCCCATCTTCATTTGCAGCCATTTCCTCTGTCACAAACAAAACCAGTGAGGGTCCTGTGGAAACTTAAGATGAACAAATACAACAGGTAACAAGCAATCATGACCTGCTCTTCTGCATTCCAGACTACCAGTGATCTGCCTGGCCATATGGTAAAGCTACATCTAGATAATAAAGCATTAGCAACATTTTTCTGTTCAAAACTATGAGTCAATCAGAATACTAACCTGGAGAAAATAAACACATTTTTAATAGAAAGAATTTCTGGATTTATTTTTACTGTATTAACCAAAACATTAAAACACATAAATATTTTTCTCTTCCAGGTATAACACACCTACTTGAAAGAATGGGAAATTATTATATTAGTCCTAGATTTATCCTAGCTAGCATATGTGTAACAAGTATAAATAGCTTTATAGACACATTCCTTCTCAAATCTACATGTAATCACTATTTCTGAAAAACCACTTTAATTAACTTCATTCTCTGATGAAATCTACAAGGTACTACTCTTTATTAATAAACATCTTAATCATGGACTAGTACAAGGATAAGAAACAAGAAGAACATTGCCACCTAGCTGTTTCAGCAGTGCCCATAAATGATGGCATGTTCAGTTTATGTCTCTCAAATACTCCAGAGAAAAATCACTCCATATAAAAATATAGAAAGGGCTACCTAAAAACATGAGGAAGCAAGTGGTCACAAAATACATGAAGTGAAAGCCTTTTCAAAACAATTATTCAACACAATCATGAATCATGAAGATGGTGTCTGACACCATCTTCCTTTCATCAGTTCTCAGCAGAAAGACAAACAGACCAACATATATGTGTGCACGCTGACATTTGGCAATTAATAACACCAGGAAATTCTTGAAAAATCGAAAATATCCTTAGATAAGGTATCAGCGTATATATAAATAAGTAAATACCTCTGATGGAGAGATGTGTTTCTTTAAAACACATTTCCTGGCTTTTTGTTTTAAATATATTTATTAAAGGCTCCATTTGAAAAGTACTGCTTGTACAATTTACAAAATGCAGCTGGCTACACAAGTCATGTAAGGATTTCCCAGAAAAATCAGAATAAAGCAAACCAGCTGAAGCCTGACATTGCAGATGCCCAGACTGGTATTTTCTAAGTAAATGTAAGAAATGCCACAGTAGAAGGGCATCCTGCCCTGCCCCACAATGCAGTAAGAGCAAAGGACAGCATCACAGAACTGGCATATCATCTGCTTGGCATCCGTGTGTTCCAGCTCGGCAGCCTGGTGCTCATGCATTCCAAAAACATTTGGTAGTTTCTCTGAAGCTCTTCAACCTAATATACTAAATTTAGGGAGCTGTAGTACTGAATTATTATTATTGAATAAACAATCAGAAAAGGGGATCAAGCTGTGTACAGCTTCAATGCTGGTGATTTGATCTCCCCTCCTATGAACTTTTTTTCATCTTCTGTCTAGATTAATGCTGTTTTTTCAAGAACGAAGCTACACTACATCTTGTTACAAAGTAATGTGTAACATCACAAAATGTCCAGTTTCATACAGCTTTCCATTAAAAACTGAACTTTTACCAGTTAGCTGCTGGTTACTCTGCGTCACTGCAGCTCTCTGGTCACGTCGGTCTGTGGATCTCATCTTGCTGACTGATCCTGTGCAGCTCAGCCTTGAGAAACAAGCTCTGGAGTTCAGGGAGCTCTCCTCTTCAGGCTGGGCCTCCCTCCCCACAGTGCAGGGAAGACAAGAACAGGGTCCCAAGTGCCTCCAGCCCTCAAAGGGAAGCACCCATTTTGTGACACTGGTGCAGAACATTCAGTTGGGAGCACTTCCGTCCCCAACACCACGATGGCTCAGCCAAGCAGGAGTGTAACATTCTCATCTTTAATTCTAACACTTTCATTATAATCTAGGGGTAAGTAACAATTTGAGAAAGAATGGGGGGTATTCATCTAGTACTTAACACTTCATCTCAAACACAATAAAACGGGAGACTGACTGGGACTACGTAAATTTACTACAGGCATAGGTAACTACCAACTCTTCCTACAGTAGAGTACTGGAGACCTGTAGCTTCTTCAACTCCTTCCTTAACCTGGAAATGCAGTGCAGGCAGTAAGAGGATGTATACGTCTACACTATATTCAAACACACACAGAGACTTGGCAAATCCTGAATATTATATACAGGTTGAAGGAGAAATTACTCAAGATAAAGACCACATTTCCACAATGCAGATAAAAACTGTCAATTCACCTGGAATGAGTATGAATTATACTCCTCTGCTATAGATATGCCAAATAACTAGTTACATGTTTTAATTGCTGATTATATAGAGACTCTCAGAGATAAAACCCCAGAAATTAATTTAAGACAAAATAGCCTAAGCAGACAAAGGAAAAAGCAAAAAGCACACACCAGAGTGTCACTAGTGTCACACTATTGTCTTTTGAAGACTGAACACATCCAAAGAACTTGAAAATCGAAACCACTAAAAATTAAAGACACACAGTAAAACCCTGTTAATCACTTATGAAAGCTCCTTAAAAAGAAAATTTCTTCTTAACATTACTTGATTAAGAAGATTTTACACCTTCACCAATGGAAATGATACAAATTGCTATTAGTACTTAGAAGAATTAACTGCAAATATTATTTTTATGATGACACAACCTCTGCAGAGCTTAGCCTGCAAAATAGACAGAAAAGGAACACACCATCTCATCTCCACACAAAGTTTAGTCAGTCTGTTCCCATGAGCATTCAAATTTTGCATTCAGAGGTTTGTTATTCCTAGTGGCCACCAGATACTCCTCCTGTGCTTACTGGACATTAAATCAGGGTAATAATTTGTGCAAGTAATTGGACACCGGCGTGAGTTCCTCACTCCATCACTCCCAGTCCTCCTGTATGTCTGTCCTGTGATTATCAAGATTATAGAGTGAAATTTGCTTAAAATTATTTAACGGTTTCAAACTGAAATTATTCTATCAGATGTCCAGAACTAGATACAAGCTAAAGCTAGCCAAAGTTCTGGGAGAAAACAGTCGAGTATTTCACATCTACCCCCTCTCTTTGGCCAGCTTGCCAAGCACATGCATTCAGACCAGCCACAAAAACTGCTGTCACATCTGGCAAGTCAGGGCCAAGACAGATAAAGAACAAAAGAGCAAGGATACCCTGGAGACTACAGGAATACACTTGGACTGCTCCAGGGTATTTTCATGATGAATAAAAGATCATAGAGAGAAAATCTGGCATCTCAGACGTAACAGTGGATAAGATGCAATCTTCAGGAAATCACCTTTATTTCTTTTGTCTTTAGAGAGCAAAAAATAAAAATGCTTAACCTGTATTTAGGCCTTCTGCGTCTCGACCTGAACCTACAGAAAGCTAAGCAAGCATTACTCTCAGCACAGTACACAGCATTTACCCTCAGAAGAAGAAGAAAGTGCCAACCTATTTGTAAAGGATACTGGGGAAAAAAAAAAAGTACAGAGCAAAGTTTCCATGAGCAGTATGCTTTCAAACAAAGATATATACGTACACATACAAATACCTATACACATTTGTAGTAAACAGGTTATCATCAACTAAATGCAAAACATTAATGGTTTAAACTTCTTTTGTATGAGTCCCTTCAACATGAAGGTAAAAGATGGCCATTAAACAAAATCTGACACACTACCACACAATTTCCACGGAATCACCAATTATGTTTACTATATCTTTAAGGCCATCCAGGCAGGATGCTACCCTGACTCTTAGTTTCTTTAGGTCACATGCCCTTGTTTCCTACTTTTACAACCATGTCAAGGTGGATTAGTCTGAAGGAAAAAAATTCACAGCCTTTAATAAAAGCAACAAAATGTATTTTTGTGCTTCAGTCAATTGCCATCAGTATCTATGTGGCATTCACTTTTCCTGATTTGAACATTAAAAATAATATTCTATGTTCATAGCATCATATGTCATGTATCGCAATGCAGAAAAAAAACCCCAAACAGTGGCACTGTTCAAGCTTTTCCAGAAAAGCATCCAAGAGAAGTAATTGAAATTTTCTTGTGAAAATTTTTTTTTGCTGAAAACACTAAATTAGTAATAATTCCTTTATTCCAGCAGATCTGATGATTATGTAGTAGCAAATTAGTTTACCTGGATAATAGTTCTATTAAGATTCTTCACAATCATCTGGTGTATAGTTATTTGAATCACTGTATTTTAGATTTGCTGTGATGGTCTTGAGAAATCTGTTCTTCTGGGTTGTTGACTCACATTTTCAAATATTCTGAAAAGTTTGTCTAGTTTGCACAGTCCAGCTGTAGGTGACAGGTAGAAGAAAAATTCTACACTGTGTAAGAAAACAGGATTGTCTTATATTTAAGAATGGTTCTTACAGATACATTTCAGCTATTTCATACTAAAACTAGCAAGATTTCACAGAAATTACACTGTTGCATCAAAAGCAACTATTGCTTCTTCACAGGACTTTGGGTGTCTGAAGATCTAAGAAGCACCACAGCTTCAGGCCAGAAATCAAGGCTCACCTTATCCTACAAGCCACACTATGATCCACTACATGGAACAATAGAGAAAAAAACCTGTGTTTTCATTGTGCTCTGTTTTCCACAGACACCGTGTGCAGTCCTACCTTTCCACATGGCTGCAAGCCAGAAGTCACACAACTGCCAAAGAAACCATTTATCAGCTGAGCAACAGACTGACTTGGCAATGTCCCCATCTATGATACAAACGCAACAGTGGTCCTACAGATGAAGCAGGCAAAAAGAGGAAAACAGCCCAAGTACAAGAAGAGTCAGAAGAGAGATTAAGTATTTTGCCATCTGAAGGCATGGGGGTTTCAAACATGCCCTCTATCGTCCATTCTGTGCTTCTGACAATCAGCCGTGAAGAAAAGGCACCTTCTTCACTCCTGATCCCTGGGTATTACGCACAAACCAGATCCCTTGTGAATTGGTTAGGTAATACATGATTGAATTACAAAAAAAGAAGTCTAGAAATTAAGATTTTTATGATAACATGAACACTGGGCAATTAACGTTTTTCAATGAAAGGGTGGAGAAAATTATTTCTTCAAGATTTGCAACTTCTGTAATTAATTTTCCGTTAGTTTCAACTCTTTGGATAGTCCTCAAGACTTACCACTGGTCTTTGAATACAAAGTGGCATTACAAACTTAAATAAAAAACCCTAATGGACAAAGCAGCTTCTCAGGTTCAATGGAAGAAAGGATTTAGATTCCCTGTGTGGGAAGCTATCTACAACATAAAGCCATTACCAGGTCTTCACACCAATTATTATGGGGTGATACAGGTTTCCTGAGTCTCTTTTCTGCATAAACATTGGCTGTGATACTGCTTTTCAAGACTGAGTTAGCAACTAAAACAAAAGCTGAAAAATAATGCAGAGGAAGCAGACACAGTTTTTAGTACACAGTCCTGAAATACTGAACATTTTATGGCCAGCTATACCATTTTTTTATTGTTTCTATCCATGATATATTCCCACTTGAAGAGAAAAAGAAGAATTCACCAGAGACAAATGATCATCAATTACTCTTACACTGTCACTTTAAGGACACCTGCAAATATTGACAAAGGACAAGGTATTTATATGGCACGGGTTTTGTCAGGAGGGAGTTGGAGGGTGAGGGGTGGAAAGTGACATATGCGTACAAACACTTGAAAGGATTGAAGGCACCACACGTATACAAGTCTGCATATGCAAAGTCTGTCTATTCTTAGAAAAATAAAGCTATTAAATTTAGAATTTGCAAATAATTACAGGAAACCTGAAAGTGTCTTATCTAGGGCAGTATTTGATTTACATCTCTACAGCTTCAAAGAGCTGTCTCAGCTTCCTCTGAACTAATGTCCAACTGCTGGTTTTGGGCATCTCTTGATTTTTTCCCCCTCTAACTCTGCCTTAAGAATTTTTAAGCACATAAAACATGTTTAAGCACAGCTGTCACAATATTTTCCTCTCAAAAAGCAAACAGTTCTAAATCTCTCTCTAAAACCACCAGAGTATTAGGGTCTTATGCAGCACCATATTTACAACTTCTCAGTAAGTTCTTTTTTTAAAGATAAAGTTAAATACAATATAACTTAGCTCAGTCATTCAAGATTGAATTTTCGTATTAGGATGTTTCACTTAAACAGCAGTCTTAGGAAACCAATATCTTAGGAAAAAGCAGTTTGGAGAATTTGCTTTTCCTCAGACCAAAGTACCCAAATATTTTCCCTGACTCTAAGACTAGAATGCAAACCATAATTGTCACTGAGGTCTACTACTGCTACATAGTAGCAGACTAAGCAGTAAGTGAAAACCTTAATATCTAACATGTGCACTAAGAAAACAGGAATCCTTGTATGAATTCTAACACTTGTGTCCATGAAACACCACATAAAACTCCTCAATATTTGCAACATGGGTGAAAAAAACCCCAACAAAACCAAATGTTGGGACGAAAAGTGAGGCTTATTACTTTAAGTAAGTTATGAGAATTTATGAAACAAAAAACTGAAATGAACACCAAGTGTGAAAAAAAGTACAAAAAATGTTTTTGTGGAAAAAAAAGTATTATTGCTCAGACAAAACTGAAAAGAATATGAGATGAGAGACGTTTATAAGCAAACAAACAGAAGGCTATGAGCACGTGGGCCATTGTCACCTCCATAATGTAAAATTAAAAGCTGATAAAGACTGAGAGTACCTTTTACAGTTCTGTAGGAGGGCTTTTACTAATTAGAAAGCACCTAGTGTCTGCCCCCCGTCTGCCAAAAAACAGAACCAAATATTTACTACTTTACTGACATTTTAACAAATTTAAAAGATGACAAACGCTTTGCATTTGTGTTCATACATTTCAGGTCTAAAATGCAAATAGAAACAAATGTTTAAGATGCACATAAAGCTTTTTTTTTTTTCAGCCTAAAACAAGTCTGTTATGTTACATTTTTTTCCCACAGGAATCAGGAAATAGGAATGAAAGCTCATATGAACAACACTGTTTTGCAAAATCTTCAGCGTTTTGAGTTGAAAAGAGAGACTTTAAATGGACTATGGACTAGATGATCTCCACTTAAAAAATCAAAATAGGAGATCTGGGAGCAGGAAAAGTAAAAACTGATTACTTCCAAATCATCCAAATATCTACTATTGAATCACTGTAATTTAAACAACAAATAAAGTTGGGGAAAAGAAAATCACAGGAAACAGATACAACCTGGGGGAGAATGACAATTCCTAAATTCTCAATTATTTGGTATGGAGAAGTGTATGTACACTCTCCAAAGATACACTGTCCATGGTAGCTGCCTTCCATCCTGCCAGGCTACCCAGAACTACAGTGCTGTTCTCTGCATCCTAGACTTGATAATCTTGGCTTTTTTCCCTAAATATGAAGTTGCCCTCTGCTCACAAGCTCAAGTTGAAGACCTGACTTCCAAAACAACAATTATATTGGTTTCTCTGAAGTGTGTAGAAAGATCTAAAAAAGATGTCATTAAAAAACTGTCAATGTAGATTGAGTGAAGAAATTGTTGATGTGTTGGTCTTAACCATCTTTTGTGCTGGTTTGTCTATGCCCCACCTGAGAAGGATATCAGGCAAATACCTTGGGTAAC
The DNA here is from genome assembly GCA_013389985.1 of Dryoscopus gambensis. Taxonomy (NCBI): domain Eukaryota; kingdom Metazoa; phylum Chordata; class Aves; order Passeriformes; family Malaconotidae; genus Dryoscopus; species Dryoscopus gambensis. The sequence goes on along the minus strand of WEIT01018831.1, from coordinate 121,346 downwards.
ATTTCAGAGAGAGTTCAAAGCTAAAGTGTCTAGATTTCATTTAATGTTTACTGATTTACAGCTAATGGTTCTTAGTAATACTATAACTCAATAAAACACAAAATATACTGTTAGAAGTTAGGCACCCAGTATAATGTGGCATTAGCTACTCTTACACATTATTCCTAGTGACCAGCAAACTGTACTGCTCAGTGCAAAAGATTGCCCAAATTAAAAAGCCAGGTATAAGGCAAGTAAAACTTCAGTTTTATGATGGAGCTTAGAGCACAAGCAATACAAAAATAATATCAACCTGATTCAGAAAGAGAGTATAAATTACATTTACCATTGTTGGGTGGTACATTTATTTTAAAGTGGAATATTATGACAACTGAAAATAAAGTCTCTATCCATTTCCAAATGATGCTGAAAAATCACTTCAGCTGTTATGTTGTTATAAAAGCAACATATCAATCATTTCACAGTAAAACTGCACTTGATTCAGTACCAATGCCAGCTACATGACTCACATTAAGTATAACCAAGTACACACAGTTTTACTTAACGATCACTAATTTTTACTATTTAATAGCAGTGTATTCAGTGTCTATGGATATGATGCTTGAATACTGATATAGATACCTCTTTACATATGAGAAAGAACAAGAAGGAAGTTTTACAGACTTCACTGGTCTTCCACTGTGAAACCTTTCTACTTATAGGAAAGTTAGCCCATGACAACAAAGAGTTATGTTTGAAGACTTTCCTAGATTTCTGTGAAATAAACAAGGCACCCTTTTAAAGTTAACTACATGAATGATTTCATGAACAGCAAAAATACGTTGCAAAACAAGAGCAGATTCTGTTGAGGATGGCACACATACACAACCAGCACCTCCTGTTGGATACTTCCTCTGCTGAAGAAGTACAGTAACATAAGCTGAAGTTTGGCCACACTAACTATTTTCTTCTTAGCATGCAAAGTATTAGGTGCTGAAGAAAAATTAAGGCAGCTGTGTCAGTGACCCTCAAAACTCAAAGCAGTTGTTCTGCATATTCCTAAAGATAGTTAATTAAATGCCTTTTTACAAAAAATTAAACAGATGTGAGAAGTGTGAATAGCAATATGATCTACAATGTGTAATAAACAAATGTGATACTAAGACCTGCTGTTTCTCAGGTCACCTGCCAAAAAAGCTACCACTCCATGGCTGAAGGCTACAAATACTTACTTTTCCTTCTTACCCAAACCTGAAAAATATATCAGCATTTTTATATGTTAGAATAACAGCTTGAAAGTCCATTGCCTCAAGAACTATGCAGGTAAGACATACCTTCAAAATTCACTCAGAAAAGGAGCTTTAAACCCCAGTCATTCACCTTACCATTGCAAATTATGGGTTCAGTTCCATTAGGCAAGTTGAAGAAAAGGTGAAATTGTTGTGCAAAAACCAAATTCCAAGTTTGGTTTTTTTTAAATATTCAGAACAACTCGTTGCTAAGTTCCTTTCATCATTCTACAAACACCTTATGGAAACAATTTTTATCTGATATCCTTTGAAATTGTTTCATATATGTGACTTGCAAAGGAGTAATGAACTGATTTTAATTAATTTCTTTTTTTCAGTGAAATAAAATTCCAGCAAGTCCACAGTATCGAGAATTCGAACAGACAATTGTCATCTTGAATGCCATTCATTACAAAGCACTCATTTCTAGGAGAATTATATTCTTTAGCTAATGCTATCCATTCTTAGATTCATAATTTGAATGAATGCTCATTTATTTAGAGGCACATTCTACAAATGTATGCATTGTACTCTACAACTACGCCTTTATTCAGATCAGAGGTACACTAACAACAGGACCTGTGCGCTAAAGTGAGCCTTCCTGTGTCTGGCCACCATCTCTATCATCAACTGCAAAACATTCAAGTCAAAATAATGTTCCTTGTTTATGAGTTTGTCAGAGAACTGCAGTCCAGAAGTGTGGAGGCCGGTGGGCCTACGGAACAAGGGACCAAGAGAGTCCCCTGGTGGGACAGTCCCTAAGACTAGAGACCCTCCCCAGGTCAGGGAGACAGGAAGGGCTTCCCCCAGGATGCGCTGTTTTGTTATGTTAACGTACCCCAGTTCTGCTTCCCTGGTTGGCTCGTTAGCCTCCCTGCCCCTTTATACCTTGTATGTCCCTGTCCTAGAAAGTTCTCCCTTCCCTGTTCCCCCATTGGCCCTTGCTCCCTCGCCACTCCCTCAGTTTCCCTATTGGTTCCCATACCCTAGCCTCGCCTGTGTACCGACCCCATGCCCTCTGATCATTGGTCCCTGATGCTCTCCACTGACCCCACATATAAACTTGGACCCTCCCATGTTCTTGGTCTTCATCCCTGGACCTCTTCTCATGCGTGGGTGGAATAAACCTCTCTTGTGGAACTCTATACGAAGACCCTTCCTGCCTCTTTGCCGTGGACCTGTTCCTGAAGCTATCCAGTGTGTGTGTGAGTGTGTGTGGGTGTGTTGGCCCTGCCGAGCGGCTTCGTATAGGAGACGCTTCTGGAAGGTTGCAGCACCCACCATCCGCCCACAGCAACACAGAAGCACTACGCGGAACTAGAACATCCATGTTTTTGATCTGGTATAGAAAACCCTATGTCTGACCCATATTATCCCCTTACTCATGTAAAACTTTTAAACTGCTTGTCTGTAGCAAAGAACTTCATCCAAGCTGCTGAGGAAATGTCAAGAGAAAGAATTAAAAGGGGTATCTTTAGTCCTTTAATCATAAGTAAGAAAACGCAGAACTGGATGCATGCTTGGCATTGCAGATCTCTGGTTCTAAAAATAATTCCCCATCCACTCACAATCTTCTTGAGGAAGTTTACAACTTGACCCAAGAGTTTAAAATTGCTACAGAGCATTTATGGTTTTTTAAAAATTCTGTTTATGAAGAAAGATTCCATGTAATAGAAAAACCATGGACTAAACATAGATTTAGGTAAGTACTGCTGCTTTGAAAAAATAGAAGGATAAGATCCACAAGCAAGACACAGCTGCCTATATATGAATGTGCAACAGGCACTTGGTATTTTACAGTCCTGCCTCAGAAACTGTTCCTGTTCTGCTAAAAAAATCTGACACCTGACTATTTAGAGCTATCTGACCTTGCTGGTGCTGGCTAACCATGTAAGAGGACCTAAGGGATCTTCTCAAACATCACTGATGGGTATGTGGAAGGAGGGAAGAACTGGAGAGGAGAAACAGGCACCCAAGAGGGAAGAACAGTCCTGCACTGGAGAGAGGGCAATGCACCTTCAGAGGGGAGTGGAACAGCTCTCACAGACTTTTAAGGCCAAGCAGCAGAAGCAGAAAAAACAGAGCTGCTTTATTTCCCCATTAACTGTATACCAGAAGGGTAAAAGTGAATTTGGATTATAATCTGGGAATCCTCAGAAGCTGAAGATAATAAATTACACTTCAGGGAGTATCATCTACATGTTCCCCAAAACAGATGAGTATTTTAGCAAGCAGGGAAACAACAAATCTTTATTTCTACTAATTCTGTTATCATCGCCCCTTAGGCCTATACAGCTCATCTACTGTCCAATTTTAGCTGTGTGCTTCCCCAGAAAGATAATCATTCTGCAACAGTGTCCTTTTCTGCCCTTCTTTTTTAAATACACAAATCTCATCCAATGTAAGAAAAAGCACTGAAACATTTAAAAAGGCTAAAACAGTGATTCCTGTAAATAATAGATTTTTTAATGAGCACGACTTAGCAGACAGCTCAATTTGAATTGCTATGGTAGAGAAAGCTTGTTTTCCCATCAGTAATGAACTGTGCCTTTGTACTCAAATGTAACAAGATGCTCAGCTCCCAGGATAACCATCAGGAGAAGAGCTCCTGTTTTATTCTGCAGACAAAGCAGATACCATACTTAAGTTTTTGTCCCTAGGAGCTGAAACCATAACAGAAGACCAGTTTTGTTAACAGTTTAAGGAAATAACCTTTTAAAAGTTTCCATACTATAACATTATGTCCTAAAGCAATTTTGATACAAGTTTCCTGTGGTCATAATCACCTTCATGGTACATATAGTCGTTTTCTCATCTATTAACAGCCTTGTAATCCCACAGCCCTTTTATGTTGGAACACTAAATCAGCTTTGGAGGGGAATTTTTGCACAAATGCAAACAACTTCTGTTAATAGGTGCAATGCTAGTTAAGTCTTTTAGTGCCTATAGACAGCAGGCATCAAGAACACATTTCTGACCCCCAGGCAAAGCATCAGAGGAAAATCAAAACAACAACTATGAGGTTTATTTCTTAATTACAATGAGCTGTCTGCAAATTCAGGGCATAATAGCCTTGAACTGATCTCACTCATCCTCAGTGTAGGAAATGAGTATTGAAGTTGTTTCTGCGTATCAGTTAATAGTTGTAGTGGGCGTGACAGGGGCTGCTGAGGCACCCCCGAGACAGGACAGGAGGGACTGGACTTGCTATCGCTGTGGGGGGAAGGGCCATACCGCAATGTATTGCCCTGCCCCGGCACCGGTAAAGGGGAATCCCCGAGCTGTTTCCACAGGGCAGATGCCATCGACTGCTCAGCAAGGGAACCAGCAGGGAAACTGAGTCACCAGAGCGGAGAGGCGGCCCCGCGCGACGATACAAATCATCCTGCCGCCTCGATAAAGACTGTCTTTTCCAGAACCGCAACAGCAATGAAGGACACCACACCGATCACCATTCTTGCTGCTTGCAATGATGACATTAAAAACAATTTTTGATGAACCTGACCCGCCTATTTTAAGGCACTTTGCAAATAACACCAAAACAAAATTGAAAGAAAGACCTGAGGTTCTCATTAAAGACCCAGACACATTGCAAACCCGTGGTCCCTACCCCCTTGTCACCTGGGGTAGAGGCTATGGATCTGTATCCACCCCAGAAGGCCCAAGATGGATCCCTGGGAAATGGATAAAGCCCTTCCTGAACAAGTGCAACACCTCAGTTGTTGCCTGGAAAAGAAGAAAAAAGAAAAACTGATACATGGTCCATGTAACCTATCTGTNCCCCCCAAACTCCCTCATTGGACTGTATCCCAGTTGTGTCCTCCCCTCTCCCTGTCCCTCATTGGTTCCCGTTCTGTTACCGCCCCCTCGAAAAGCCGTTTCCACGCCCACCTGGGCGTCAGTCCGGCTCGGGAATTCGGCCAGTCTAGATGCTATATTCTGCTGTGTAGGTCTGGATTGCGTCGGATTAAAAGCTATTGGACTGCACCCTCCCGCCTCCTTTGTTCTTGGGACGCTTTCTGCCTTGAAATCAGGCTACCTAGGGCGAGCCACACCGAAGAGGGAAAAAAGCGCCTTTTCCCACCCGGCTCTGAGATTCTCCCCTGCGTTTCCTCTGCTGCCGGCTGAGCGGCGAGGACGCTTGGGAGACGTAGCTGCGCTGCCTCTGCCTTGTGAGCTCGACCGGGAAAAAACCCAGGAAAGCAAATAAATAGTAGATAAACATTTACTGGAAGGATTTTTGAAAAATGCATTTCTACTTCTAATTTATTTCAAACTTTGTCATCCGCAAGGTTCCCATTAATACATTATCCAAACAATAATGCAGAAAGTTGGTTACAGATTTGTTGATTTCCTTCACTTCTCTCATGCTCTTCACAAGAAACCTGTGGAATGGGTCACAGTTCACTGAAAACAAACAAAAGCCGTGCACACACCAAAACACAGTTTCCCCTTACAAATCACAGCAATCTCAGTGGACAATGTGAAGATGGATCATAGAATCATAGGATATCCTAAGCTGGAAGAGACCTGCAAGGACCATTGAAGTCTAACTCGTGGCCCTGCACAGGACACCCCAGTGATCACATCATGGCTCTGAGAACACTGTCTCAATTGTTCCCTTCTTGAACTCTGGCAGAGTTGGTGCTGTGACCTGGCGAGCCTGTTCCAGGGCACACCTCCATGTTATTAAGGTGTCCAGCACACCTTTATAGTTTTCACTCTAACGGGACACAGCAGAGAGACCTGGGAAATCTCAAGCCTTGTTCTACAGAAGACAACCTGAACCACAGAGCACACAGGTGAGCCATCAGTGCCCTTTCTTTTCAGCCCAAGAAGACTGCTTTCCTTTTTGGGAGAAAACTGGAAATATTTTTTTAACTACCTCCCAGATCTAAAGTAATTAGGAAGGCTCTTTGGGTTTTTTACAAAATACTTACAAAAAATGTAGACATACATATATACTAATGATAATCTAGTAATGAAAGAAGAAAAAAACCCAAAACCCTACGCTTCGCTTCCCCTTTTGTCCTCAAGTTTCTTAGCATTTCTCAGAACAGAACAGTTGGTTTAAAACCTACAAGAAATAGTGACACCCAAATGAAAGTGGAAAATCCAAGAAAAAGCAACACCGTCTAAAGAAGAGAACAGGGAAGCACAACCCTTAAGCTGGAGCAGTTCACTGTTGATTTATCAGTGGATATCATGATTCAATGCTACTTCCAGAAAAGCTGTGAAGTCAAGGTTTTTAGTAACTGTTGCCATGAATCTTCTCATGAGATTTGACATAAACAGAAAATATACCAGAAGTTAATTATACAGGACCCCACTGTAGTCTAACACAAGCTCAGAGGTAGGGGAAGTGCATGTACACGTCACTACAAATATTTAACAAGAAGTTCAGTGTTTGATTACATCAATCAAGGCAAATTTAGAATAGTTCAGATCTGCCAAAAGCACTTTGTTAACAAGCGATATCAGTGGCATGAGTCTGCCTGTGGCAGCCTACCTGCAAACGGGGAACACCCTTGGCCTGTTTACTGCTCCAGTCACACAGCTTCGTTCTCCGGCTCCACCTCACCTCACCTCCTCGTTCTGCACCATTTTCAAATCACCTTGAGCATATTCAGTTTTGCTTTGGCCTAGAAGTGCAGCTGGTTTCTTTCCCTTGCAATTTATTTCTCACCTTTCTTCCCAAATCTTCCCCAAATGATTCACAACCTAAATTCCTGAACGCTCAACTTTTCTCAGGTATCGTACTATCACATGAAACCAAACAGGTGGGGGTCTCTCTGCGGAGTGACACCAAACAGTAGCACTCTGTTAGGAGCCTTTTCCCCTTGATTTCATTCCATGATTTTTACTCCCACCTCTTACTTCCATTGATATTTTAAAACTAGCTTATAAATTCTGAGGAGAAACGGTGACAGTAGATTTTTCATACTGTATTATGACATGCAATAGAAGAGTGATACTTGGTTGAGGTTTTTTCTTTTAAGGATGCAGGCAGTTTGGTTTACTTTTTAGAGGTAGATCTCCTCCAGAAAAGTATACTTATTTTCATACGTAGAAAAGTGCTGACATAGAATGCAATTTTTAAAAAAACCCAAAAATCTAAATAACATTCAGTTTTATTTGGAGATAAAGACAACTACTAAGAGCGCCCTGATACTATAACCATGCCCTTTCATACAAAATATGGGGCTCTCATAAGCTTTATTTTATTTATGAGTACATGCCAGATCTTTAATATTCTTCCAATGAAATATTTTTAATGGATATCGTGCTTATGCTTCCAGAATGTTTTGATGCATTTACATCCCATTTGTGATTTAATCTGCAGCCCTACACTTACCCCTTAGGTGTGGTAATCCCCACTGTTAAAAAGGCAGAGCAAAACAAAAAAGCTGAACACACTATTTAAGCAATCTATTTCAAACAGATGTCAGAGTCATATTTTATTATTTTTAGATCAGACTATTGATCAGCAAGATGAGCAAAGAAAAAGATTTGCTAACCTAAATTGTGTGACTCTTATTCTGCATTTTCAATCAATAAGGTAAAACATTACTAAAATATGAAGAGTTTTTGATTTGATTTTCTGCTGCTTCTCATGTTCTGGTATGAAATCCACCATCACATTGTGCTAGAACTGTTTATGCTTCACCCACTAGCACTTTGTATTTATGTACATATACATTAGTTATGCAAAAATGGTTCCAGATTTTCAAGCTCTAATGAAGGTGCTGGACTTCTCTGGCTGACTGACACAGCTGAGCTCTTGGTCCTCATCCTCAGACATTGGCTCATCCCGTAAACACCTTGCACACTGACCACAATCATTAAGGTGAAATAAGAGCTTGCAAACACTTGCTCACAGCTTCTGTTTGTTCTTTAAGAACTGGTACACACTAGAAAGATTTCATGCCCTTTACTTATCTACAAACAAAAGCACATGTGGAGAAGGAGCAGGCAATACACATTTCTCTTGTGTCATTCCTGCATTTGACTTGGAGTAATTTCTTTTAAAAATGAGAACTTGTCTCCATCTGACAACAATGTAGAAAGTACACTTAGCACCCAACATGCAGATGTTTACTGAAATGTCAAAGGTTACTCATTAAGAATGGGAGTGGAATGACCAACACTTCAAGGGCCCTATTTGTGTTGGCTTGATGATTTATGGCACAGTAATAGTAAGAAATGATAAAACACAATATAATTGTATGGCTGTGAAAAGTTCTGAACATGGAAACCTTAAGACAGGTTTTTAAATCACAAGCAACACAGACATCTACAATCCAGCAATCATCTTCTGAGACTTTTGAAATAAAAATAGCTTTTTATTTAATTTTTGAATCTTGATTATTTTTATTAATTTGAGCATATGGTCTACATTCAGTGTAACAGCATGTATATATATATACACACACACAAGATGACTACCAGCTTCATTTAATTTCCATACATCTGCCATTTCTAGATACAGTTACAAGCCTGAAAGCACAAAAGGTTACATGGCAATACCTAACAGGACTTCAGAAGCTGCTCCATTCAATACCAAATCAAATGAACTCAAGAAATCCAACATGTAAGTTCCATATCCAACAGAGGAGGAATCACAAGTCTTCAACATCTCAGTTCTCCAAAACAAATCCCATCCTCTTTCCCAGCTGATGAATCTGTCACAATGAGTTTTGACTCTTCCTCAAGAGTTCAAGAGAAAATGGAAACAAGCTGAGTTCAATACCAAAGCTTCAACATCAAGCCACAGGAGAGACAAAGCTTTAGCGCTGTCAGGAAGTGAACTTCTTCTAAAGCTTGAAAGGAAAAGAGTTTCCTTTTTTTTCAGACTAACTGGAACTTTAACAGAGAAGCTTTGAAAATACCAGTTACTTACTGACACATCATCAGAATCCAGCTAGATTGGCAACAAGAGCACGCAACTCACGTGCCCGTTCTGTGGAAAGGGCAGGTAGAGTCAAACATCCTTGGCTCGAGAAAATAAGGGAAAGAAGTACCAAAACTTACTCCATATAAGTAAATAAAGATTACTCAGCAACAAGAATATGAGAAATGCCTCATCTCCTTGCTCACCAGAATGCTCTTCACAAAGTCATTTGTCTTTTTTTCCCCTTAGGGACTTTTTATGGAGATTTATTTTTACGCCTCGTTTCATTATTATTTAAGAAACTGCTTTAGATTTTGTGTTGAAATATAATAGAAACAGTTAAGTTAGAAACTGCAGTTTTAGGATGCATTTCCCCCACCATTTTAGGACTCATTTCAATTTTTAAAACACCTTGAAATTACTCTCAATGTAGAAGTTACAAGTAAAGGAGTTTTCATCCTCTGGATGGTATTTTTTTTCCTGACATTCAATTAACCCTGTATCACTGATATTAATATTTCAATTTCCACTAAAGTTGTATTTCTGGTGCTTTTTTGATTCTCAAACAGGTTTTTAAACTTATTAAAGGTACATTAAGGTAAAACCAATGGCATTTAATATAGTGAATTAAATGAACAGGTAACACCTACAAGCTATTCAAAAAAAGTAAAGAAGCATCTAAATTACTTCTCCTGTCAAGTATAAATACTAGTGACATTACTGTGTTGCATAATGCTAACTACAGCTATAATTTATACACAAAGATTTTCATGTTATAGTATATCAAATTTCAAGATGTATGAAGGCTTTCAAGCAAATAAACAGAAATCACTTAAACATCAACAAATAAAAAAGATAGAGTTTTTCTGAAGTTAGATGACAATGGCAGACTTTAGCTTCATCCACGTGAACTGATTTTTAAGCCTACCAGTAAATTTTTTTTAAAGGAATTAATATTTATGTGGTTTCAGCCATAGGCAAAGATGGATGAGGACTGAAATCTGCTCATTTAAGCATAGTCTCCTCATCATGAAACGCAACAGTCTCAAGAACAAAAGTGCCAAGATAAGAATATAACTAATACCTCCTTTTTACCTAAACAGCATCAAAATCTTATTTTCCATCCTACAGAAGTACCATTTAACATAATTTCCCTCTTATTTCATTCACAGAGATCAACTGACACTTAGCACATTTATGTCTCTTTCTTAGCTAATTGTTTGATTCATGGAAAGCAGAACAATAGTAAGATACAACATGTTGGACATTCATTTTGAAGGAGGCAGCTACCACTGACAATTCTATCATAGTCTAAAACCTACAGCTACAGCTGTACTGCAGAATAATTCTGTGCTCAGCCAAAAGTTACTGTGCTGTGTCCTTGGTCAAGGAACAATAAAAAATAAGTTAGTAAAATGGCAAGTTGAGGGAGGGACAGTTAGTCTACCTCTAACTGATTTCAATAAACTTTGAATATGCCACTTATCAGTACTGCAGCAAAATGCTCAGTCTTTTAAGATAAGTATCTGCCTGGTAAAACGATGGAGCTCTTGGTGAGCATCACTGAGAAACTGGGAAGATGCAAAAGCACTCAGTGATGCAGTGCTGGTCTGGCAGAACCATCAGAAAGGTTGATATTCTGGTAGCTGGTTGATCTGTTTGTCACCACAAATGACAGATTTGCACGCTACCTAGACCAAAGATAGATTCAGAGCTTTTTGTTCTCTAGTGGGATTTCAATTTTGTCATACTAGTTACAAACCAGCATCATACTCACAGAAATGCAGCACTGGTAACAAATAGAAGGTTGGATAACCAGCTGTAACTTTTCCGTATCAATAGAGTGTAAGACTAGATCAACCTCTATAGGAGAGCAACAGCAGCACTTTAACAAGTTTCCTCCTAGGATACAACATAACCTTACATCACAAAAATCAGAAATTTTTTCCAAACGTATTTTTTTCTGAACCAAAACCTTCCCAATTCTTAGCTTCAATGTGGTTTCCCCAAGCACAGTAAGCATTCTAATTGGTGAGACAAGAATTATTTTTATTTATTCATTAGAGAGGACTAATACCCTGTTTGTAGTTAAACAGGGATAGCAATAATGGCTTAAATAGGATAAGGGTTAATGGTTTTCAGCTGAAGGTGAGCCTCAGGTGAAGCCTTCAGCTGAAGAAGTTTTTACAGTATAGGTGATGAGACATTGGCACAGGTTGCCCAGAGACATGGTAGATGCCCCATCCATGGAAACATTCAAGGTCAGGTTGGACAGGGCTCTGAGCAACCTCATCTACTTCAAGATGTTCCTGCTGATGGCAGGGGGGTTGGACTGGATGACCTTTAAAGGTCCTTTCCAACCCAAACTACTCTATGACTCTTTGAAATTCTCCTTACAGTTTTAATATTGTGACATTTATTGGTAACTTCTGCATAGGTTTTAGAAACATAAGCTGTCATCAGCTTGTGTATGTAATGCACAAAAATCGTGGGAAATCTAAAGTTTGTACACTGAGATTACAACCAAACTTTAAAGGTGAGCAAAGGAAAGGTGACAAAGCAAACACTGTATTTCCTTTTCTTAACTCATATAAAGGGTGCAAAAGTATTACAATACTTTATGCATCTACCACTTTAAAACACTAAAGAAGCTAAACAGAATAGTGACTACAATACATAAAATTGCTTACACCAACAGTTGCCAAACTACAGTTTGACTTGGTCCTCTTTTCACTAACTTTGAAGGCAGAAAATTTTGCAGCTCAAATCAGGAGACTCAGGACTGGGCCTTTAGAGAAAAAGCAAAACTATATTAAGTCTGTTTGATCTCATGAAATTTATCATTAACTCAGTTGTGCTGAACTGTGAAACATAATGAACGGGCACATCTAGATGAAGAAGTAGCAGACAAGAAAACAGAAACTCATGAATTTCAGACACAGTTCCATCACCAATTTATATCTGGTCTCTAAAATATTTTAAAATCTAGTCCCACTACAGTCATTGTGAGATACTGGCAGTCATTATGACTGAAGGAAAGACAGGACACATTGTTCTCTCAGTCTGTAAAATGGGAACAAAAAAATATTCCTTACCAAATGGAGTTTTGGTTTTCCCATATTCAAAGCCCTGAGATAGTGATAAATTAAGCAGAATTATTCTTCCTACATTTTTCAGATTAAGATAATTTAAAAATTAAACACATACCATTTAGACCACATGAATCACATTGAAATAATGTCCTGTCTGCTCCAATTAACATCAACACCAATCCTCAGAATTTCCTATCTCAGTGGAAAGAAGGAAGTATACATTTACCTATTCCTAAGCCATTACTGCAGAGCATAACATTGCACACCTCCATGTGTGACTACAGGCACACGTGTGAGCAGCCAGGTAATTCCTTCAGTTTTCAGAACTACCATTTTAATTATGATGCCACATCGGATGAGAAATAGATTTCCTCTGCTACAGTTTTTCTCAGATGACACTGCTGTTAGAGAACTCTGAATACATTTCAATGCTTTTTTTACACAAGCCATCAATACAGTATGTTCATTTACTTCCACATCTACTTGAATTGTTGAGAGTAGTAATTTGCATTCCCACATTCTTAAAAGCTGCTTTTAATAAGAATTTTCTCATTTGCTATTCATATATGTCATTTAAATACTTAAAATTTGGCAACTGAAAGGAACTGTTCTCTTTAAAATACAGGACTTTTATTTTGGTATTTGAAATTTAATTTTCTTGGGGTCTTATATTGTTTTGATTGTTTGGGGCTTTTTAAAGATCAGATATTCAGAGAAAAATCCTCCTGGATATGTGTTATTCAGAAAACTTCTAATCATTCTTTAAAACAAAACTGTGATGTAACAAAACAAAACAAAACCAAAAATAAAAAAGAAAAAAAAAAGGCAAGACCCATAGAGGTTCCTAAATTCCCCAGCAGTTTAGAGATTTGGGTTCTTAACCAACAAGCCAAAATCCCCAAGACACACAGTTACATTAAAACTACATTACCAACTTCTGATGAAATTATATTATCAATATGATATCTATAGGGCTATTAGTTAGGTTATTAAGGAGACTGCACTTTGTCTGTGAAGTGTTTTGAGACTAGCCCACAGCATTAAGGGTCGTGTATAAAATAAGCTCTGAAAAGAAACTAGGGACAAGAAAGAAGGGAAGCTATTGGGCTGTGTCTCACCTTCTGATGTATAGCTCTTCCCACACTACAGTTCATCTTGCTATTTGTGATTCACAAAGTGCTCTCTACAACACCAGGAATTCCATACTTCAAATATCAAATCGCTTTACGTTAAGCTTCACAATTAACAGCTAAAATCCAGGCACTAGGAGTGGTGGGGGTTTGTTACTGGAAAACCATTTAGAGACACAGTAGATGTCTGAGATGCTTGCCCCACCACACGGACAGTTAGTATTTATTTCCATAGTACAGTGTATCTGACTCGTTAATTATCAGGGAAGCATCAGTACAATCAAGATGGGTATCTACAACCTTTGGATATTGGGAAAACAATCAATAAAAGGCTATCACTAAGACAGTTACTATATAGCCTAAAAAGGTAGCATATATTTAAGCCAAATAAAGGGGGAGGCAGGGAGTTCTTGCCATTCATCTCAGTATTAGAGCACGTAAAGCCCAGATCTGCTAAGGTAAACGTGTTGACATTTAACACGGTAAGAGCACACAGTTAATACTACAGAGGCAGGTTCCTCTCTATATATTACAATCATATCCATAACTGGTCTAAGCATTCATCAAGCTTAAACCATCAGTCACGAGCTACAGCTGTAAGGTATTTTGGGAAAAAACAGCTGGAAGCAGCAGAGCAGTATAACGACCGTATGTATACACGCCTTGACTAAAAGGGATTACCAGATCCCACAACCAGTGGCACGAGAATACACCAAACACACGTTTAGCAGATTACGCCTGAGGAGCGGTGAGAAATCAGGCTGCTCCATCCTCCCGCCGGGAGCGCGCGCGGTGCCGCTGCCCCGGCGGAGCCACCTCACCCCTGAGCGCACCGGGGATGCGGCTTTTCATGTGAGCGGCCCGGGCGCTCCCGCAACGCCAGCGCGGAGCC
>WEIT01018831.1:95505-106128 GCA_013389985.1 Dryoscopus gambensis | reverse complement strand
GCGCCGGGGCGGGCGGATGGCGAGGGAGGGACCGGGCCGCAGAGGCTGAGCCACCCTCGCTGTGGTGGTGGAAGCTTTGGGCAGAGCTCGGGAAGTCTGCGGGAAGGTGAGGCGGCTGCGCTCGCCTGAGGGAGGGATGCTGCCCCGGCTCCGCGGGGACACGCCGCCCGTCCCGGAGAAAGGGAGGAAAGAAAGCCCCACTGGCGGGCCTCTGCCTCGGGATGTAGCGCAGAACACCTTCTAAATAATTACCTTGCTGAGGAAATCAGCCCGATAGTGGAATCAAGGCTTGGGAGAGAGATGCTGATTTATACAAGGTGCTTCAGCAGCTTTCCTTTCGCGATTTGAGCTTATTAAGGTGGGGATCTCCTGTGGCCACCTCCATTAACAGTCCCGGGTCTTAGTGGAGGGGAACTTCATCATCTGGTGATGATCTCTATATCATCATTTCTACACTGCGTATCCTCAAGAGGATAAAGGTGATTACCACCCGCTCTTTTCATAACAGCTAATTCTGCATCAGCACTTATTCGTAAAAATTTTATTGTGCTGAAGAAATCCAAAGAACTAGAAAAGGTGTGCGTCTGAGGCTGGACCTGGCTCATCTGTCTGTCTCCATTCTGGTCTATGTTCACATGGATACTGCATACCCATGTCTATCAATTCCTAAAAATCACTGCAGTAACATCATTTAGCTTGTGCATTCAGTCCCAGGAAAACACTGGGAAAAAAAGTGCAATTCACTATTGCTATTACTTCGTCATAAGTATCTGCATAAACCACCCAAACTGGAGTCCTTTTATTTACTCTGTACTTTGCCTAGAACATACTTCATTCAGACAGTTAGTTTATGCTGTTTACATAAGTATTTGGGGAAAATGACATCTTGAAGATATCTATATAATATCTTGCAATGCATAAATAAAAAATAATAAATTAGGTAAAGCCATCTGTTATTCTATACATTACTTTTATAGGAAGCCCAGAAAATCTAGAAGTAACCAAACCTATTTTTCATGAATCTTGAAGCCATTCAACAAACTTCATCAGCAGTTTCTAAAAGTTCATTATTTTAAGCCAAAACAGTTCTCTCAAATTTCTGTGACTTAGTCCTGGTAGGTAGAGTAATTATGCCATAGTACAGATCAGTCTGAGCTCTTCTGAGCCTAAAGTAAAAGCTAAATTTTCCTTCCCAGTGGACATGCTTGTTTTGGTTTCTTCTGTCTCTGGATAGACTTTAACATTTGTTTTTGATTAACACAAAAATTAGATACCATGGATTGAATGTGGAAATAACTCAAAACTGAAGAAAGAAAAAGGTCTAGAATGAAGTCACCATGTTAGTCACAGAAACATAAACCAAGATAGCTGACCCATCCAGATTCCAGGTTTTAAGATAGAACCAAAGTCTAGTAAATATTGCTCTCCTGTGGGCAGACAACACACATTAATAATTATTATTCTTGCAATCCTATGGAATTGCCTGTTGTAGTCATTAACATTTACTAATCATAAAAAGATGGTAGCCTCATCAAGTCATAAAAAGATAACCAGTGGAGGTGGACATTTAATCCTACCTCTGTCTCTTCAACCACTGCTGAAGTAAATGAAAAAAAGTGGATAAACCCAGCAGTGGAAAATTTTTGCCAAGTATCAAGTGGAATGTCTGGTGTAATGTATATGGTAATTTCAGATACCCGTGGATGCTCCCTAGTGAGTTGGGGTTAGGGAAACTCAAAAGTTCTGCTTGGAATACCACACAGATACTACATATTATTCCATGAGAAAGATGCAGAAGAAGGTGCGGAATTTCAGGTGTGTTACATGCAAACTTCAACAGAAATAGGAGCAGATCCCAGTGCAAGACAAGACCCGCTGGATAATGAGTGCTTCATTAAGGGGAACTGCTTCAGTAGAAGGAACAAATACAGATAAAGAGCTTTCCAAGAATCAGGATGAATATTTTTATACCTGGCAACAAGAGTCCTTGAGCACATCAAACATAAATGCATTTAGCAAAAAGAATTCTGACCCTCAGATTTCACAGCCAAGCCTGCTTGGCTTTAAAAGTTTAAAAGAAAGCAACAAGTAAAATATTGCTAGATGTGCTGGCGTCAAATGGAGTTTTCTTACACATGGAGGTTTACACAGTATTGCAGCTCTCTGCACTAGAGATTTTCTCTGTAAGTAGCAAAGGATAATATCTTGAGTGCACAACACTCGTTGCAGCACTGATAGTGAGGACTGGCTTGACACGTTTTGGCTCGCTCAAGTTCAGATGAGCCTCCTGAGTGAGCTGCCTTTACCTGGTGGGTTATGCTGAAGCACTGTTTTAAAATTATTTTCATGCCTCCTGTGGAAATAGAGATCATTGCCTGCATTGCAACAACCTCTGTTGAGACCCAAGACACAGCTGCTGGTCTCACTGCTGAATAGGAACTTTCAACCCACGGTGGGTAGGATATCACCACTCACCAAAGTTCTGTCAGCCTGTGCTTCTGAGAATGATGCTGAAAGTTCCTCTTTTTGCCTCTCTTGTTTCACTCAGATGAAGTCCTCAAAAACTTCTCTGAAATTTTGGGGAATTTTCCTAGTTTATACTAGACTCCTTTCCTGACAACTGTAAGATATAAGACACTTCCCTAAATAACTGAAGCACTTGTTTGATTTGCCATTTGTGGAAATGACTCCTTCATACAGTTAACAGGCTTCAAAACACAGAGGCAAGAGGTCAGCCAGATCCCAGTGCTAAATACACGAAATACAAGGTTCAACTTCATAGAATCACAGAATAGTTTGTGTTGGAAGGGACCTTTAAAGACCCCTGCTGTGCGCAAGGTCACCTTTCACTAGACCAGGTTGTTCAGAGTTCCATCCAATCTGACGCTGAACACTCCAGGGATGGGGCATTCCCAGCCTCCCTGGGCAACCTGTGCCAGCGCCTCACCACCTTCACAGTAAAGAAGGTCTTCCTAACACCTTGCCTAAACCTGCCCTCTGCCAGCTTTAAGCCATTCCCCCTTCTCCTATCACTCCATGTCCTTGTAAAAAGTCTTTCTACAGCGCTCTTACTGCCCTGTCAGGTACTAGAAAGAGTTGTTTCTTTCAGCCTTTTCAACAGAAAAAGAAAGGTGATGAAATATTTACAGTGAGTCCCTTAATACTGGTAGTAAGCTACCCAAATATAAAAGGCATTGAGATCCCAGCTGTCTGACAGAAAGTGACAGAAGGGACTGAGTAGCACTAATAACAGTGTCCTGCCCCTTTTGGAACAGGGAGAAAAATTTTAAGGATATTAGAGACATTGTCAACCTCTAAAAGGACGCGATTGAGCAAGATCCTGTAGTGCACATCAACATGGGATCCCAACTATACTGCACAAGGTTGACGTTTTTTATAAAACCCAGGTTTATACTTGATAAAACTAATGAGACTGATCCATCATTCAGAGTTTGCACAGTGGTTTTGGAAAACTGCCTTTTAAAAAAATGATACCTTACATCAGTCTGATAGAGGTGCATATGAGGTGTGGATGTAAAACAAAATCAAAACACAAGTCTGTCTGTCCCCGATGCAAATTCTCTGTAATGATGCACAAACTGAAGGGTAAAAGAGAATCAGGATCATTTTTTAAATACTTATACCATGTCATTATATGTTTTTCTAGTTATGTGTGTACTGAAAAGAAAATTGATACATTGCACTAAAGTGACATAGAGACACACAGTCTTGCACTTAGTCTGGAAATATTCAAATTTTTAAAAGGTTAGAAAGGTGAAAGTGAGCTATGAAACACAGTCAGAAGTGTTTAATTTCTAGACCAAAACAAGGGGCCAAAAAATAGGGAAAGTTGCTATTCTAGTTCCCTCTTAGAGAGAACACCTGAATTTTGTGAAGCTAGGCTAAATACACCTCGGTAGAGAAAATGGTCTATGAAATTGCACTCCCATATTATTAGCAGTTCCTGGAAAGAACAGGTTTTGCCCCAGACTTTCTGCTAGAAAGTGTACATCATGTAGTACAGCTAAAAGAGAAGTGACTGCAATTTCTGATGGAGTATCTCTTTCCAGAAACTGTACTCCCAGAACCAAATGGATGAAGTTGATTTTTTGATAACGAAAGGAAAACGGAGGTATTTTCATAGTCAAGTTGGTGAAAAATATACCAGAAATAGATTTGTTTACAGAACAGTTTCTACTGTGCAAAAGACTGAAGGAAGCAGCACTGCCTTGTAGGATGTTTATAGGCTATGAAAAAGGAATCCAAACATGATACTGACTCTCTCTCAAGGCGCTCCATCACTACATGACATCTTCTCCTTTGCTCCCTTTTTAAATTTTCAGAGAAAAGATAGGTTTTCCAGCATCATGTCTCACATTCAGAAAGAAGTCCTGTAAATAACTGCAAATCTTCTTGCAAAATTCACCTCTAAGCTATCTTGTTTCCAAGATGCCTACCCAAAAACCTGGCAATAGTTGGGCTGTTTATGTGCTGCGACTGTCTGACACATTGACCAAAAATGCAAGCCAAGTTTCCGATAAATTCCCATTTACCTGGATATATCTATTATTCTAAATTTACAGGAGCAAAAATTATGCATCTTTCCCACAAATATGGCTCCTTCGTTAATGTGCCATGGGGAGAAGATGGAAGCGCTGCGGCTGCGGAGGCGTGTTCCGGACTGATTTTCCTATTCCGTGAACACAAGGTGGTGCTGATGCTCCTGGCACCGGGGCTGATCCGCCACTTCCCAGGAAGCCTGACTTGGGTGGTGGTCGCCGATGTGTAGCTGGTGTACCAGGTATTTCATTCGCCTTAAATTAATTATAAGAAAGACTATCTATTAAGATAGAACTTTTTTTTTAATTAAACTCTTATTTTTGTTTTGATAAACTGAAAAAAAAAAATCAGTTTCCCAGTGACATAGAGAACTGTTTTCTTCATTATTTTGGTTTGAACTCCAGAACCCTCCAAACAGACCGGTTGTATTTCCCAGCTTCCCTCCAAGACCCAAATAAAAATGAATTCTAGGTCATGAATGAAAAGGAAAAAATATGTAAGAGCATCTGTATCTTTTCGGATCTTAAGAAAAAGTGAAGTAAAAACCTAAAGTCATGTGAAAGAAACATGCAAAATGCATAAATAAGTATACTCTCAAGTAACTGAAAGGAGCTGGAGGTATGAAAAGATTAGTTAAGTGCTTTCCTGCCTTTAGAGTGAACTTCTTTGGTACTGCAGAATGCTGTACCTAAACTAGAAGATTTGAGAAACCTTTTACTAAGAAAGATGACGATTGAAAAACATTGTTGAAATATATTCAATGGAAATGTTTATTCCAGAACATGAATACATGCTGAAAGAGGTTTGAGTCTATCCGCTTGCCCATTAGAGTGGAACTAAGGTAAAGCACTTTTGAAGAGTGATGAAACTTCCACATAGCAGGGATCATTTCTTCCCAAATGAAATAATAAACTTCTCATTGCACTGAAAGCTGACACTGGAGAAGATAAGGAACATAAAAAACAAAGGCATGTTTGATAGTGTATTTTGGATCCATTGTTTCATCAGCCTCATGGTTAGCTTCCAGTTTAATTTCTTGTATAAGAAGTTTGTATTGTATAAGGAAATCCTAATAAGGATCTATTTGCAAATATATTTTATAAAGACATAAAAATCCCTTCTTCCATATTTCTCTTTCAGGTTCATCTGATAAAGACATAATCATCATGTTAGGGAGAATTCTAACTCACAGTTCAGTGCAATATTTTTTGAGGCAAGTGAACATACTTTGGGAAGGATTATCTACGCAGCCTTTTGCTGTTCTTTTATATTACATAATACTCCCCTGTGTTCCTGCTGCTTTTCTTCTTTCTTGTATTTCTGCTGATCTCTGTTGCTTATGTATTTACTTTTCCCCTAGGAGAGTATACAAAAACAAGACCTAAATATCTTAATCTCTTCAGCTTAATTAGACATGAAAGTAACTCTGGCCTCATTAAGAAATGTCCTGAAGCAACAGGTAGAATGGAATAAGATGAGTTTGAAATCTGATCCTGAGATCAGCTTGTCAGACAGTCCTGGTTATTAAAGGAGCCTGGGAAATAGCTACTGTAGAGAAAAACTAAATGCTTAGTATAAATCTCAGTGGAAGAGATGACTAATTAGAGATAATTATACACAGATTTCTTGCATTAAAAGTGCTTTAAAACATAAACATTCAAATTTTACTTAGGCTCCCAAGTGCTTCCTAGGAGGCAAGCTTGCAAAAAATGTCTTTTAAATTATGTCAAATGCTTTTAAACCAAATGGTTTTTAAGAGGCATCTCACTGAAAATTGTGAATTGAATTTTCTTGTTCCCCTTCACTTTTGTAAGAAGCTGCAATAAAATTTATGGCCTAAGCTAGTATCCTAATTCTCCTATAACAAAGGTGATCAAGAGTCATGATGGTCTAATTTGCTACTGTTCTCTAGCAACTTCAAATCTTGTACCCAAAATTTACTTGATAGGAAGACACTGAACTGTCTTCAGAACTGAGGCTGAAACTGTCAGAAAATTGATAAGTAACATAAAAAGGATGCTGTGCTAAAAAATGTATTATCTATGAGATAAAAAGAAGCAAACAAAATTATAACACAAATCCAGCCCAAATGAAACAAACCAAATGACCCAAAACTTAGGATACGACCCATTAGAAAATTTCTGGAATATTTACTGAAAATTATGAAGGTCAGTGTAGAAGAGTGTCAGATACCTTCATCCCTTAGCATTGCTTACACTGGAGGAAATAGAGAATTTCAAAATTTTAAAAGGGGATTCAATTTTTTTTCAGCTTTGTGGTTGTTAGCAAAATCTCTCAAATGGCTCCCACACAAACTTCGGGTTGAAACTGATGGATGTGAGGTTTTATGAGATAATAAATTAAGACACCATATTTCAGACAAACATTTCTGAGGCTTACATAATTATCATGCAGGTGTTCAGGAAAATCTGCATATGCTTCTTTATTCAAGATCCAGTGAGAAGGTTTTTAATCTTTTAAAATATTGTCAATTCATATGGTTCCTTTTGGAAAAACAGGAACACACAGCAATCATCCATTCATCCATCCACATGGATACCTGTCAGATTCTTTATCTTCTTACTGCACACTGATGTCAGAAGAACATATAACGCCTTTATGAACAGCCGGAACACTGGGCAAGAGTGTATGCTTGGCGAGTTTGTGAATAATACCAAGCTGAGGGGAGTGGTGCATGCACAGCCCAGGGCTCACAGGACCCTTAGGCAGTTCAGTCAGGGGTAGCACAAAGTCCTGCACGTGAGTGCCGAGGAGCCATGGGCCTGTACAGTGCAGAGGCGAGGCAGGACAGCAGGAGCACCTGGAGATCCTGAGGAACAAACTGAACAAGAATTAGCAAAATATCCCTGAAAGACAGCGGGCCAGGCTGTATCCAGCAGGTAGGGGAAGCCATGCTGTGCCTCTCTGTGGGATGTCTGAGCCCACATCTGACAGACGGTTTAGAGCTCCCCCAGAACAAGACAGACAGCAATTTTCTGGAGTGAGTTCAGCAGGATGAGACAGGAAAAAGGGCAACAGGCACACACTGGAACATGAGAAATTCCAGCTAGGTATTATGAGAAATGTTTTCACCATGGAAATGCTAGAACATGTTGCCTGGAGGGGTATCTTCTTTGGGAATATTCAGACTTGAAAGGTCCAGGCTCCGGGTGAGAGTAAGATCAAAAATTTCTTGACATCTCCTCCAGCTTATTTTTTAGTTTTATGATCGATCACTTTTTTCATTACACCAAAAGAAAACAGGATAAAAATACTTTCATATAAAACCTTCATAATCACTCTATTTATAACAAACTATTCCTTTTAATTGATTCAACCCATTGTTCCAACGAGATAATAGTCCTGAATGGCCACAGAAAACACAAACATTTTTTCAGCACTTCACTTGAATTTCAAAAAGTGAGGTTTACCTCATCATTGTCCTTCCAGTCCTTAATATCTCTGACTTATGGTCATTGCTGTCAGCATATATTGAAAGAGATCAGTGATTCTGAGTCAGTAAAGAGATAGAATATGCAGCTGGTCATAACAAATAGTGAGCATTTAATCACTGTAAAAAGTTTTAAAAGGAGCCATTCTTCAAGTATAAAAATCTCAGGTTTTATAACTAGACTTGGTGCTTCACTTCTAGCCATGCCAATAGTTTGAAGTAAGAGCACAAGTACAAGGTTAATATTCTACCTATTTATATTATTTTCACTTGCTTACCATCAGAACATACTGTCAGTGGTGATGGGGATAGAGAGTCAACTAAAGCAGAATGTGGACACCCATGATCATACAAAATACACTGCAATGAAAGTAAACACTGCAGGCGGCTATAAAAATGTCAGGAAGAGGCAATGAATTTACAAGATTTGTCTTGCCGGTAAAAAGTTAAATAAGTAGGATATTGTGGCCACATTTGTTCTATAACTGGATTTTTTTTTAAGCAGAAAAAATCTTTTTAGAGGCAGTCTTCAAGTCAAAATGGAATTGGACAGGAATTATTTATCAGAAAGACAGTAATAATCTGTAACTGGAGGGCGTCTGAGTCTTACAGTGCTATAGCAAGCACATAGACAATTACAGAAATATTCTGATAATTATTAATGCAGTTTGAGGGTGCCAGTTGCAGAAGGCTGGATCCCCCATTCTGTAGCACATTTTTAACTAAAAGTTATGTGATGAAAATGTTAGTATTCAAGGCTGCTTGCTCTTCTCTGCTAATTTACATTTATATTCTTAATGTCTAGATTGAGCCTAGGGAAATTTAAAACTCTATTTCATTAATGCTAACTTTTACAGAAATCCCAATATGCACAGAAGTTCCTGGATTGCAAGGCTAGTTAGGTGAGAATGCAGAAGCTAAACATAATTGCTGGGTGCTTATGATAGTTAAATAGGTACTGTCAGTTTTGACTTTTGAAGTCCCTATAGACATAAACCTACTGTTTTAAAAAATATGAAGTAACAGAATTTTCAATTAAAATATCTTTAAAACAAGCATTTTGAGTTTACGCTCTTTCTACAAATATGTTTGAAACTGTTACAACACAACAACATTGTGTTTGGTTTTTCAGAAGTTCCTGTGAAGAGTTAGATCATTTGATCTCTCCTTTTTTCAGCTTTTGAATGGATGGCAAATTACAAATACATGTGCAGCCATTTTAACAGTCCAAATTGGGTCGTGTTCTGGCAGGCTTTTGTGAAGTGCAGCAGTTTTACAATGCTAATGCAGCATTAATGGGAACCCATTTACTGGCTTTCATCAGCTCTGAGCAGAAGGTTCAGATGCAACTTCTTTAAAAATAACCCATTTAGAGATCTGGGTGCAGAAATCTCGGTCACCTGCAGAAGTCCTTGCATAGATATATGTATTTGTGTAGGTATGTGCGTATACAAAAATATATACGTAGATATATACAGACACATCTGATTGGGCAATAACGGGCTCAGGATGAATAAGACTTGATAATTTTGTTACAGAGTGATTCAGTGCCCTAGGTCTACCTGGAATTTCTGCCAGGCACATGACTCCACACCTGATGGTCTGACCTGCCTCAGCCCTATGGAAGCTCTGTAATTCATATCCATTAAAAAATAAATAAAGTATGTTTGCTTTAAGTGATCACAAAATTCTGTTCTTATCCATCTTGGCCAGGTAAAACTGCACCAGTACAAGACAGTAGAGAATCAGACCAAGAATAAATAAATTAAAAAGTGATTGTGAAATATGCATGGGGCATTTATGAAAAACCATATTTTCTGCAAGGTGATCTCTTACGGAATTTATAATACAGTATATCACCAAAGAGAGAAACTGGAGAAAAAGTTAATAGCTGGACTAATTATAAATCCAGATGTATATAATTCAGCCTCCTAAACAGTGTCACACCCTTGCACTTTAAATAAGAAGCTGTAAGGGAAATACTATTTTGGAACCTATTGGTCTTTTCTGTAATATTTATTAGTAAACTAGCATTTAATTCATTATTTATAAGTTTCTGACACCCATCTCATTTGTTTGACATCTAATTTTTATCAGTAGTACTTTGTAGACAAGCAAGTACTTCAGGAAAGCAGAATGCATTTTAAATCTGGAATAGCCTTTGGGAAAATGTATTGAGTATGTAAACCTGACTAAATAACATATGGGGATATGGGACAGTATGTTAAACTTACAGTTTTGCTATACTTGAAGTAAATTTTAATGTTTCTGTTATTCATCCTAAGTGCAAAATCTTTAATTTGAATTTTCACTGTGCAGCAATGGATCAGAAACACAATAATTCTCATGGGAATGAGAACAAAAGCACCAGAGAGTTCCCTCATGCTTCTTTCTCCTAAGGCTTCTTTATGTTGTTTGTATATTGGATGGGAAGAGGAGAATCAGTTTCAAACAATCTAATGTAATATTTGGTAAAAAACCTAATGACTGGATGAAAGGTCTCTTTATAAATGAGTGAATGTGCAGTTCAGCTGTTTGCAAACTGATCAGCCCACATACGTGTTTAGATATATATATATATATATATGTACACACACATATAATAGGGAGCT
>WEIT01018831.1:40946-90963 GCA_013389985.1 Dryoscopus gambensis | reverse complement strand
TCTGCAATCCTCTTGAAAAACAATGCTGATCTGCAGTATCCTCAGAACAGATACATTTAACCTGTGTTTTGCTTGTGTTGTAAGTAGTTCTGCTGCCACCAAAGATCTTCAGTAGCTCTGTCAAGTTCTCTGCTAGTCTGAGTAATATTTATTGCATATTTTCAAGGGGTTTCTCTAATAGACATGATAGACAAAAGAAAAGGCATAAGAATTAAGGAGAAGTTTATACTGGCAGCTATCTGTTGGAAAGTAGATGCTGTTTTATTCTTTAACCTTCTATGGACATTAATCTGCTCATTTTAAGATTTCCCACTATTCTCTGAGAGCCATCAAAAGATGTCCTTACAACAAAAGCTATTGAAACCCATTTCCATGTAGCATGGGACTCTCAATAGCGTGTGTGTAGGTATTTAGACTACATCAGAATATGAAATCAGTATGAAAAAGGAGTCTCCTTCTTCCTAAGGGTGAGCACTGATTCTCATCTTTGATTGTGAGAACATGTTTCAGTTTATGGTTGAGAGACAGGCTCATTTTCTTCTACTACTGATAGAAGCTATCCATCTCTGCTCTGGGAGCCACACATCTGCACCTTCAGACAGAATGTTCTGTCAATTGGTTAAGGCAGCTGTGATGGAAATTTTTATCCAGAGGACATTTCAAATACAGAGAAGCAGCCCCATGCTGACATCAGACATAAGTGCAGCTGAAGCCATGCAGCTGGCAGAAACATTGTGCCTCCTCACTACCTCTAGCCATGGCATGCCACCAGCTCCTGTAACAACAGTCCTGTCCATAAAAGCTGCTTCGCACGGGTGAAATGAATTGCCTTTACATTCCTTTTCTACTGTGAGGTGGACAAATAACTGAGTATTAAATAAAATAGTTTAGATTGTACCGTGGAAAGAAAATTAGTAAGTCTTGTCGCTGGTCTTCAGTTATAGTCAAATACACATAATTTTCACTGCAAGTGCCCCAGCTGGCCACAACCAGATATATCACAGCAATGCTTGGTGATGAATATATCCACATCATTAATAGCATAGTAGCAACTATTAAGAGAAGGCTTCATTAGCAGCTCTGAGAAGGAGGCAAGGATATAAAAGGGGACAGTGAGACATTTTATCCTGTTTTTTAAATTATGACACTTGAAGGTCATGGCATGGTAGCACTGAGAAAACTCCAATGACATGTCTGCTCCCCAGGCAAGCAGATCTTTTGGTGCTGTGAATATAGACTTCTCTCACAGCACTAAAATTTTAGATTACTGTATCATCTGAGATATGCTTCAATCTATAAATATAAATAAGTCCTTTAGCTTGATATAGCACCAATGAATATTGAGAAGTGAATATCTTTCCATTACTATA
Source organism: Dryoscopus gambensis (assembly GCA_013389985.1). Lineage (NCBI taxonomy): Eukaryota > Metazoa > Chordata > Aves > Passeriformes > Malaconotidae > Dryoscopus > Dryoscopus gambensis. Next base: position 89,593 of record WEIT01018831.1, on the reverse strand, counting down.
CTCAGTTTATTCCTTTTTTTTATCTAAGAATTCTGATCTGTGTGCCTTTGCCCTTACTGAATGGATGTATTCCAGTATTCACAGCATTTTGATAAGTCTAATTTTAAAATCTATTTGTTACATCTATTTCTCCCCCACCTAAATTTGTCATCTTCATGGCAAATATAAGACTGCAACCCTAAGTTAAAATATGAACATACTGAACAGTTGTTTTGCAGCAATATATTTGCACAGCATTATCTGTGGTTGGCCTCTTGAGTCACCCCAAATTTTTGCTGTGCACTGAGCACAGTAGAAGAGTGTCTTGGGACTTAAGACAATTTCAAACAAACCCCACATACAGGTGTGAGATGCACAACTAACTTACCATTTGATGTCTTGCTTTATATTTATTATTTGAGAGAAATGGAGCTCTATGGATAGACATGAAAATCCCATGACTGACAAGATCCAGCACAGGACACATGCAGTGGAATCTCCTGGAATCACCTCCCCCTCCACTTCGATCACTCCGCCTCCAGGCTCCCTCATGTTCTTTCTCACCTCTCCCCTATCCTGGCATCCCAGGTGTAGCACAAAACATTCGACAAGTCACTAATATGGAAGAAAGATGAAGATGTTCTCAGGTACAAAGAAACCCCATCTGCAGCACACATCAGACCACATCGCAGCACGCACTTTGGCCTCTCCTGCATCGCTCTCAGCCACGTCTTTCTGTCCATCAGATGATATTTCAGGGACTGTATTTCAGTGTATCATTCAATAGCTAATATGCTTCCGTTCACTTCAACCAGGGTGGAAGGTGCAGCATTTGGTCGCACCTGTTCATAAGACTCCAACATTACAATACTAATAATGTCAGTTGTACAGAAAAGCTTATAGAGAGAAAATGAATGACTTGACTAGTTTTCAAAGTATTGAAAAACTGTGATTCCACTAACCCTTAATCTGTATATCTATTTTTTTTCCAGAAGCATTCAGATGTTGTTAATATCAGAAGCTGATATCAGGATCATAAGATGAAGACCATCCAATATTAGGAAAATTGCTGCAAAGGGACTGATCTAAAGGATATATTACAAAGGAAAAAAATTGTTTCTTTTTTTATACATTGTTCAAATACAGAATGCTTTTTTAAAGAAACTTAGTTCAAGTCCAGCTCACTAACAATATCTCAGATAGGCTATAGAGGCTTAACTCTTATTTATTTCTTTTTTATTCAACTATACCTCAACACTATTTTATTTTATCCTTATATGACTGCAAGCTTTGTGTATTCCTCTAAACTCCATCTGTATACTAATAGTGTCACGTCTATTTTCAGGTTTTCAAGCTTGCTGCTAATGGAGACTTTTTCTGGACATTCTGTACAGCATTTTCCATTTTAGTGGTAATGTTATTGACCTAAGAGTTTCCATCATGTACTAAAAAGTATTACAGGTATAGATCTCTATTTCTTTGTAAAGATCCATAATACTGTGTGCCAAAAAATTCTCAAAGTCATGAAAAAATTGCGCAGCCATGTTCCTGTAGCAAAAGAGAAAGTCCTTCTAGAAGTGCAAAAGTAATATAAGTTACTAGAAATCTTATTAAAATATTACTGAAGTATTAGTGCAAGACTTTAAATAGATTGTGAGTAGCTATTTTAAGAAATAACTAGGGGATATTTTTAGATACCCAACCTTCTAAGATGGAGATTTAAGTACTCATATCACATAAAGTTAATATTCTTGTACTATAAAATCTCTTAATAGTGAGAAACAGGAAATGGGGAAGGAGCACATTCTTTCATTTTAATCCAAGTATTCCAAAAGGGAATTTCACATTAAATTTGGCAGAAGTTATCTGAGATTTAAACTAGATGCAAAATTATGAATGCAAACTTTTATGCCACTTGAGAATGAATACAGGATGTACATATGCTTTGTTTAAATCCAGTTGTAGCAGTAAGAACTTACTAAAATATAGATTATATTAATATCAGTGAAGTTTTAATGGAGTCAAAACCAAAATGTGGATTCTCCTTGGAGTTCTGACACAGAGATATATATAGGGTCAAAACCACAGCTGGATTAAGATGTTGTGCCTATTGTTAGCTCTAAGGATCCAACTAAGGATTATCTGGGAAACACAATAATGAATCACATTGGAATCAGCAGGCCAGACGCTCATTATTTTGTAGGAATAAACCTACTAATCTTTCCACAAATCATATCTCAAAAAGTGTATGAAAGAAAATTGAGTGGAAACACAGATTTCCCAACTTTTTATGTTGGAAGATCATGCATAGAGATTTAACTCACCTCTGAGTGTGTCAGGCTTAATTTTGAATGACCTGGTTTTGGCCAAATGTGTCACAACTTTAATGTTATTTAAATGTGGGATGTTTTGTGTGTGAACATTAGCAAAGCCCTTGCTGCTTTAGATAAGCAGATGACATTCCATTCCTCTTCATTTCCCTCATTAAAGCAAAGAAGTTGAATATTAATGAGTGTGGAGAATTATGTTGTCATGCATGTTAGTCTAGAAAATATAAATTCATCTCATAAAGAAGTCAAAGGATCAAAGAAGGTTTTTACTGTTAATTGGAAACAAAGTGTCAACGGTATCCTGATTTAAAGGGCACTCAAGGATGATAAGGGAGGGGTGGGGTTTTTTTCTTTTCCAAAAAGGAAACATAATTAAGGTCGAAGAGGAGTTACGAGTATTTTTTACTAAAATCCTTTTTGTTGCTTACGGCATTCAATGTGGCATTCGTGATGTTCAAAGTAATATTAAAAATAAAAAAGATATCCTTGCAAACATACTTCAACATTAATAAAAGTAATATTTTTATAGCCAAAAGCACTTCACTTTTAAATCTACACATTTACTGCAACTAATATGTTTTCATTGTTCTCTTGGTAAGTAAGCTTGAAAATAGCACATTTAGCTTGTGGCTAATTAATTGACTGAAAATAACAGAAGATCACCTCCATATTTTGCATTCTTGTGCTCAGTCCTAATTGCAGCAGCAAAAATTGAGCCTGTGCTTACTTAGCAAGCCTAGAAACGCTTCATTTTTTGCACACACACATGTACACAGCAGAGCAATAGACTGAGGGAACAATTCTATGTTAATGTTCTTTTTAATTAGATATGAAAACTGTAAACTCTAAGGGATAGACTGCTCACTTTTCTGATGAGACAGACTCTGTACTTTTACAAAACATAAGATCATTACTCTGGTTTCCTCAAAAATTACTTAGTTGCAGAAGTCTTCAGACATAGATTACAAAAGGCTCTTATTCTTTACTGTAGCAACAGTAGATATTATTTCTTATTTTCATATGAACAGCAATTTGATGAAAAAAGGCGAAAACCTATTGTTTACATTTATCCTAAAACACAATGCTAAAGTCAAGTGAATATTGACAAACCTATCTGAAACCTTCCTGGTCTTTTTATATGATCTTGAATGTAAAGCTTAAAAAGCTATAAAGCCATACAGTTTGGTCGCTCAATTAAAATGCTCTAATATTTATTTATTTGCATGGCAAAATCAAAACAAAACTATTCTGTGTGCTCCTCCAGATGCCTCAGCTGAAATACTCCGAGAATCAATTAATACCATTTATCAGTTCTCGATTTTACTATTATACCTGTTAATAACATCAAGATATAATTAAAGTGAAATAGAATAAATAGAATAAAAATAGAAAAATAGCATAAAATCTGATATTACAAATCACTACTGCATAGAACAGAGTCATGAACAGAGTCATTTTTTCAGTAATAATGGTATTTACATGATTACAAGTGCAGTGGGTGTCATTACAATTTTAACATTTCCCACCTTTTGTAATTGAATTCAGCATATATTCAGGGGCAGTGAATTTGGAGGTCTTAAAGTATCTTCTGCTTCTATATAAGTTGCAAATCTTACTTAATTTTAAAATAATTTGAATGTTCTGCTGATAGGATTATTCTGCTGCCTGAGCTTGCTGCTGTCACTTTTCTTTGAACACAGACCCTCTCGGGCAAAGTCACCCCTACAGGCTATTCCATTACTATTGTTCAAAACCAGGACGTTTGTTTTTAATTTAAAGTTTCAGCTTCAGCTTGCAAAATGGCAAGTCAGTGAAAAAAGTCCCTTCTTAAAGACATGAATGCATGGGGAATATTTTAGGATCTATATGAGTAATCACTCCTTCATCTCTAGGTAAGCTGTAGACAGGAGTTAATTGCTCAGCTCTCAGAAACAGGACTTTTTTGTGCATGCTTGGGTGGGGAATAACCCTATGCCTGTAAAGCCATTCAACAAGAGTCATTAATTCCAGCGTGACATGAAGCAAAATCTAATGTGGTTTCAGTCTGGTGGGAAATTAATCATTTTTTCCCCTCACCACTTGAGACACAGAATCATGGAATCATTTAGCTTGGAAAAGACCCTTAAGATCACCAAGTCCATAGTAAAACATGAAAGCCAAATCCAAATTGCAGAGTTTAGGGAATCCATGCTGAGGAGCAGAAGCTTTTAGGCTTCACTCTTGGATCGAGAACTGCTGGATCACAGTCAGGGAGGAGGCAGGGTGGCTCAGTGGGCTCAGGATGAGCCAGGGCAAAGCCAGGGAAACACAGCTGCTCAAACACCACCATTCCAGCTGAGCAGCGTGCACTGTCATGTAAGAAAGGAGACAGAAGCACCAGCTTTCTGCATAGATTGCCATGTACTCTGCAGTTACATCTCATGTGATAAGTCTAGATGGTAACCCAGGGTCCAGCATTAATGTCTAATCATGGTAGGACATAAAAATGCTCTGACTTCTCCAGGAGGGCCCTGATACCTTTTTCCAAGAGCACCAGGCTAGCTACAGTTCTCTGAAAAAGATTTTCAAAGTTTAGACTTCAAAATATGCTTTTCTATTCAGCTCCAGGGAAAAGATTAACAAAATAAGGTAGTTGTAAATGGAACGAGAATGTTACATTAACTTCTCCAGTTACTGCTTTCATATGTTTGCTTAGATTTAAATACATAATTCACAGGATCAGTGTAGTTATAAATGTAAAAAATCTTTTTAGGTCACCTCATCCATCTTTGCCAGCACAGCATAATTTTCATCACTGTATTGTCTGTTTTCTCTTTAAACCTTGATAATCTGTAAGTCATGTAGGGGTAATAAACTGGGTGCTTAGCAGAAATGTTATTTGTAGATGATAATTACAAACCAAGGAAAGGCAACACTGCAATACACACTAAATTTATGGACTTGTTTTGTCCATCACAAAATGACTACAGCTCTTGATGCTGAGTGAAGTACCACACAAGTACATCTACCATTCATGGGGTTTATATGTTTTGACTACAATATGCTGCATAGAATGGTGTTCACTGTTTGAATTTCACCTAGGAAAACTAATTCGTGATGGTGGCACTGAGAGCAGAGTCCTGCTGTCAGGAAATTTGGTTAAAAATATAACCTAGAACTTCCCAACACAGCTAATTTGCTGTAGAAACACAATACAGGATATATGTCCACAAGCACGCACAGGAGAGCTATTTGTGCAGGTGCTTGTTAAGAATAGTGGGAGCTTCTCCAACCAGGTGTTCTACCTGTCTGTCATGTGTTCAAATCACTTAAAGTGAATATAGGAATATATAAAATATCTGTAGGAACTTTTAAAAAATGTAAGAATACCCAAATTTGCAACTGAACCACAAAGAGACAACGTATGTGATAGAGGTGAAGAAGACAACAACCCTGGATATGCTGAGAGCTGCTCCTTGGACTGAAGTGAACCACAACAAATAGCTATGACTTGCAAAAAATCAAAACTGCTTTCAAACAACTCTTAACACATAGAACAGCCTTCTTCAAGGGACTGACAAAACCCTAAACCTTTTCTATCTATTTAGTTTTAAATATTATTTATGTGTGTATATGTATATGCACATGAAAGTACGTGTACATTTAAATGACTTTTCTTATTGTGAGGGAAACATTCAGTTTGGAACCAAGTGTTAATAGACTGTTTTTTTCAAGTCTGAAAAGTCTGAAAAAAATGCCTTGGAGCTTTCCACACTTTCTTACTGCAGCAAAGTCTTAAGAACTTAATGAGAACAATTAAAACATCAATATTGTCAATAATTGTACTTCAGAGCATTTTCACAGAGACCTCTGACTACTAAAGTTGTCTGCAGTCTGAAAGAGTGACAAATTCTAGAGTGAGGAAGAGCAGAAAATGCTATCTAGAAAAACGTGCTGAGACAACATAAGCTTTGTTGAATACGTGTTTAAAATTCAGACAACTCAACCACTAAAACCTCCACCTTAAAAAAAAATAAAGGAAGGGACACCTTTTCCAACATCCAAAATCCCCTTGCCAGAGCCAGCTGTCTCTAGGCTTTAGCCAGCTGTCAAAGGCTCTAGCTACAGATTTTCAGCTTTTATCCATCTTTTTGGAAACAAACAACTCCCCAGTTCTCTGTGGAGTACTTTAATTAATGAAAGCTCATGCATTTATTCTGCATAGTATATAAACTTACTCACAAAACAAAGCAGAACAAGGTTCATCACATCACTCTCAGTCTGAATTTCCCATCAGTGGAAAGCAGGAAAGGTAAAATCGGTTGACAGATTCAGGGCATGGGATTGACAGTCGAGGAGGGGAATGGGAGCCCAAAGAGCTTGTGCAGTTTCTGTCCCTGGAGGTTTTCAAGACCCCACGATTAAAATCCCTGAGCTGCCTGGCTGAACCTTAACCTTTCTCAGCAGGAAGGTGGACGGAGTGTGAGCTGCTGAGCTCTTTGAACATGATCCTGCTTACCATCCTTTCACTTTTTGTCTCCATGTTCAAACTGGTTTTAAAACAGGAACTACCCATACAACAAAGAATAATTGAGTGATAAGTAGACTCAGTTATCAAGGTTTAATAGAACTCAGATGTTGACGGAATACCCTCTTGAACAGCTTTGATCAGCCTCCTATTTCTAGAAGTCTCTTCACTTTATGATTATAAAGTCCATCAAGATGAAATGCACTCCATGAATGCCATGTATATTTATTTTTCCTGTATTTTAACCTAGCTGACGGATCAACAAAGACACAGTTTACTTTCATGACAGATACCTGTTAATTTTGTTCTGCCTCATGGAAACATTCAGCTAATCTGAATGCACTGCAGTGATTTATTTTCTTGTTTTATCGTGTCAGACACCTCTCTCCTATTAATTCAGGACATTAAAATCTATGCCAGTATGCAAGAGATTCAGAAATATTCCACTACTTATTTTATGTGTAAGTCTACAATTTGAGGTTAAACCAAACAACCAGAGCACAAAGGATCTGTGGTACAAAATTGATATGCAGCAATAATCAGGTTTGTAACCAGGATTGTGACCAGAGATTATAAGGATTCTTAAAAAGTAAGTAAGAATATAGAATTTCCTCCAATGAATCTTATGCAAGTACTAATGCAATCTCATTTATTTTAAGTTTATGCTATCATTTTCCTTTTAGAGTATGAAGAAGAAAGCATTTGAGAATATGCATTTTCTTCTCTACCAGTCTTTATTTGATTTATTAGTATATTAGATTTATCAGCATCAGTTACTATTATTTAGGGAACAATTTGAGGCATAATGAATGTAACAGTGAGATTGCTGTCTAAAGAGTAAAAAACTTCCCTTCTGAAAATATGCCTCATTCCCATCAACAAACTGTATCTAAACTTGGATATCCCATCAAAAAGGCTAAATTTATAAAGGCAGTGAAATAATTTTCCCTCCACTTCCTTCAGTACTACTATATACAAGATGAAAGGAAAGTATGGGGTCCATAACAGCACATGACTACATTTCATAGAAACAACACCAGAAACTTACTGCATGTTGGAATTTGAAGAGCATATTTAGCTTAACATAGTTTTAGTAGTGAAAATTTCAGGTGTTCTGAAACTTGCTGACTGCATCTGTTGAGAATCCCAGCTCTTACACCACCCAAATCCTCTGCCCTGGAGGCAAGACAAATGTCTTACAGAAACTTTCTGTCCTCTTTCATCTATTCACGTAAAATTACACTTTGGAGCCTGTCTATATGAAGTGGGGAAAGGGGAACAGTAACAGAAGGAAGAAAAGGAGAACATTGCCCACATGTAAACCAATTATTTTCTCTCAAGATCCTTGCAGGAGTAGAAATAATTGCTTGGTTTAATGAAATTCAGGAACTCCTCCAAGTAACAGTTTATCCCTGGCCTCACAGCAATGCTTGAGAAGCACAGGTGGAGGCTGAGCCAACCCCCTTGTAAGTTCACCTCCTGATGTTTCAGCCCCAAACCTCATACATAGCTTCAAATGAGTTTCTCTTCAACCAAACACCAAACTGACCCACAGTTACACTGTGAAATCATATGAGAAGTTCAAGCCAGGATGGAAAGTCTGCAGAGCTAACTCAGATATGCTCTCTACATTTCCTGTTTCAGAACGATACCTTCTGACACCCAATCCAAAACTGAAACCTGTTTTACAGAGGGTGAAGTTCCAGTTAAAATATGTGAATAGGTTATTTCTGTTTAAAATGGCCTCAGCTGTGACATGTGAGAAGAGATGCAAGAAGCAGTTTCAGCTTTTTTACTAATTAAATTAGATAACAATTTTCCAGTTTGTGTGGTACAGTCAGACTGTGACTTATTACCTCTGGGTAGCTAACTAGGCTTGAACTAGACAACACATTTGGAAAAAATAAAAGCTTTAGCAAAAATATGTGTTTGATAATTTTGTACTTCATGAAAATACATATATATTTTAATAGGCACAGATTGTCTTGTGTACAAAAATGTACATTCAATGTATTGTATATATGGATGTATATATATATATGGATGACATATTTCATGTCCATCTCACAAATATTAGAGAGACTTTGTTCCTTAAAATCATGTTGCCCTTGCGTAAAGAGTGATCCAATTGAAACTGGGATACTGCTGTGACTTGTTCCTGTGGCAAGTAACATCAAAATATGTTTATTGGAAAGAGTTCCTCCAAACCTTCTATTTTGAGCACTCATACGACATTGGCTCAAGAGCAGAAAAGATACCAGAGGACAGCAAAGCCAGGTACAAGACCATCAGCCTGGAAATATGGAATCTAATATTTTCTAAACCAGCGGTTGTACCCAAGTTCTCTCCAGGAGTGTACTAGGAGAATTGTTCTGTAGACTAGCGGATGTCAATGACAGGTGAAGGATGTGAGCAGTGGGACAAATGTGGCCTTGAGAACAGGCTCAAACGTGGTCCTCTATCACTTCGAAAAGTGTAGCTTGTGAACATGTTCCTGTGAAAATATTTTGTACACTATCCTTGTACAGACTTATTACTGATGTTCTTGGGAATCATAAGCAGAACAAAGACTGTGTCCCTTAGATTTGACAATCTGTATAAGAAAAATAAGGTTTAACTAGGAACGTATCTGTTTCTGACAAGAGAATGATGGATAGAGCCCCTTTATTCACCCTGACAGAAATATCTTTCTTGATGAGCCTTGTGTTTTGCAACAGAGAAGGGATGGTGAGTACCTAGCTTTATATATGTGAGGTGAAATATTGTGTTTTAGACTGGAATGTATAATTTCATAGATTATGAGTTTTGTTTAATGACTGACTGCAAAACTGATATTTCAGGGTTTAGCACTTCAATGATTTATGGTCTTGTCAGCCAATTTTTAATATGCTCTATGTGCACAGATGTTTCTGCAGTTGTGACATGCTGTAAAAAATCAAAATGGCCAATTGCCCTCCAGTGCTTTTCATGACAAGTCTGTGGCAGAAAAGTCAAGGGATTGTGTAGTGGAGCAGCAATGACTAGCAGGGATAGTTTTGTCATTAACTTGTGATTTCTTATTGTTACCAATGCTTGGAGCCCCCTGTGCTTCCAAAGGTGTCAAGAACAGAAAGATTAATGGGAATAAAAAAAGACAGAAAATTCAGCTGAAAGTATTGCAACAATAACACCTTTTTTATGTACAGACCTGACATCCTGGTATTTAATTTTGGGCTAAATTTCTTCAATAGCTAAATAGAAACAACATTAGAAACTAATTCCCCTTATGTCTCTTCAAAATTATTTTCTCCTGACTGGAAAAACTGACACCTCCAAAAATCCCATGCAAGATTGCTCAGAATAAGTGGATTTTCTTGTTCATGAAGTATGGCACTGACAGTAAGGTGTAGCTCTCCAACTGTTTGGGGTCCATCAGGGTGTGGAAGAACCAGCATCTACAGCAGTGCTGCTTAATACAGGAATATCTATATAATCTCTTGACACACATTTCTGTAAGACCTGAATAAATTTAAACTTCAAAGCACCCTCTGTTCTCAGAAGCAGCACTCACTAGATCCTAAGACTCCTGACAGCTAAAGATGTGGTCCTTAGTTTCTGTTTGTTTTAATGTTTATTTTTATCCTTCTGTTCCATTCATATAATTTTCAAAGTTGTGTTCTCTACCTATAATTTTGGTTTTCTTGGAATACTTTTGTCTCATCCTAGGCCCATGAAAGAACAGAGAACTGTATTAGTACATTGTTATGTGGCAGATCAGGGGTTATATAGTCAGCTTGGTAGCTTATTGGGAATTTACATCATTTATTCTGCCTTCCTTCCTTCAAACTGTTTCTCAGTCAGTCACCGGTTTCATGTTTTGTTTGACAGACTTATTTTCAGTCTAACTGAGCTCATTGAATTGCAAAGGAAACTAATGAGTATGAGCACTACAACACTCCCACACACACAGGCTCTTCCAGCTGGGTGCCTACGTGCCACACAAAGCCCTCACACAACTCTACCAGATTTGTTGAGCAAGAGTGATGTATCAGAACAACAATACATTGCTTAAAACAAAGCTCTTTCATATACATGTAAGTAAGAATACAAGTAAACAAAACTAAATCGTAAAAGTTGAGATTTATTCTTAGGGAACAGTTGGTAAATGAAGTCAATATACATCTAAAATTGGTGCATTTGCTACAGGGTGTTGTTAGGTAGCTCCTAGGAAGCAAACAAAAAATACAAAGAACTGAGCAGTTTTTCTCCACTGCTGAATTGACTGATTTATCCAATAGAGCAATATTAAAAGGACATTCACACAGTTACACACACACAAAGGAGAGAAAGAAAAAAGAAAAAAAGACAGAAAAAGAGCTGAGTTTCATCATGATCCTAGTATATACCTCCTCTTCCACAGCATGGAACCATCAGCAAGTCTGACTGTTGCATTGCTGTAAATACCCTGTCCCTTAAAGCCTTCCACATTTCTCCATGGACCCCTGCATGCCTCTCCACAAAGCTCAGACAGGTTGAAAGGCATGTGAGAAATCAGCTGTTTATTTCAAGATGGGGAAATTCAATGACCATGGGATATTTAAGCCTGGATATCTCTGGCCCTGCCAGTTTTATCATTAGCTGCCTACATTACCAGTGGCTTTCAGTAATAATAATAATATTAATAATAATAATAATTCCTGCTTAAAAAAAAAAATTAGGTACTTGTTATTTAAGAACTTCGTTGGAGAGAAGCAAAACCCCAAAGTAACTAACTTCTTTGTTGTTTACTGTCCTAAACAGTAAACATCTGACTTCATAATTTATCCTTTATAAAAAGAAAACCAACAAATATAGCTTAAATTTAGCTGTGAAAAATAGACAAGCCTTAAAAAAATTACTATGAGTATTCAAACACATGGCAACAGATTTTAGCTCAACTAGAATATGAACAAACTCCCATATGGTTGCATGAGCAATCATGACCAAAACAAGACTATATATCTTGTAAAAGGAATAACAAACAACTATGTTTTGACAAAAAAAAACCTCTTCACTGCTTTATTTGCATGGAAAAAATAACTATGTTTTTCTGAAAGTTTAACTACAGGAATTGCTGGATTACTAAACACAAAATGTCCTTTACCAAGCTGATTCCAGAAGTAACAGATGCTCATAAACAGCATATATTCTTATTTTCTGTAGAAAAATGTCATTAAAATTGCATAACAAAAAATATATTTATGTATTTCACTCTGTGCAGATACAAAAATATCTAAGTCAGAATTCAGAAAAAATAAACTGGGCTGTAGGTGAAAAAGGGCATAAATCAACACATATCCAGACATTCTCACCAAAAAAGTATATTCAATATTCCGGTAGAAGTCCAGACAGTGAATGATTTAGGCAGCCTCTACTCACAGTGTAACTTTCTGGGTCCTTTGCAGTAGCACTGCAGGGCTGGGAAGTTCAGAGCTCCATAGCAATAAACTCAGAGCAGAATATCCGCTTCCCTGCCAAAAGTTTCATTTTCTGGACAGCCCAAGAGACAATATCTTCATATCTTGTACACAAAAGGGGATAGGATGGCTCACTGGCCATTAGAGAGAAGCTCTTTTACCTGGGAGCTCTTTACAGATTTCAGTGCAACTGCATTTAGGCTCTAACATTAGGATTACTGCACTGAAAATTACAGGAAAAAGATATTTTTTCATTTTGAAATGAATGTTAACTACTCTTATTTAAACACTATAGGAAATAAATACCACTATAATACTAAATAAACAAAACAAGAGCGCTTTTAGATTCTATGATTCTATGTGATATCCTGCCCTCATTAAAAGAATTCTCTGCAATTTTGTTGTATTTTCCCGACAAACTTCACCATTTGCCAGGTGGCATGTCTGACCTCAAAATCTCTTTCCAAACAGTCTGCTGTTGCTAATGCAGTAGAAATTCAAATAATTTGTTCCAGAGAAACAGGTTGCATCAACATACAGACAAAGTGCAACCCCTATATTTGTTCAATATTCATTGCACTTCTGTCTAGTTCAGTACTGGACATCTGTCTCAAAGCCGTCGAGAGGATGTCAGTTGTAAGGAGCACCACAATGCTGACTAAAGATGTGTTTAGACTAACAGCCTGAGCCACTGGGTCAATCTCTTACCTCTCACAAACATCACATATAATCCATCTCCCTTTATAGCATAAGGTAAGTTCACAAAATGATCAAAAAATCTTGTTTAACAACTATCTCACAATAAATTCATACTTTCATTGAGATAGTAACAATAGCTACCTCCATACTTTTAATATACACTGTGTTATTCTCATACTGCATGAGATATTGTAGAGAATTTCTAAAGTAAACAGAAAATCATATTCTTAAATTGCACTAAAATTTGCTAAATATTTGTGAATTCAGTATCAGGAACTTCATCCCCTCACTGAATAATGGCAGCAACATGGTAACAACTAGCCAATATTTGGGGGTTTATATTTCCATATCTCAAAGGACTTTGCAAGAGAGAAGTATCAGCATCCCCAGCCAAGGCACAAAGAAGTCCCTTGAGACCTGGTGCAGTGTTCCGTCTATTACCTTCCACAGAGACCACTGAAGAATAACTGGATAACAGACAACAGAACTTGCCTCCCAAGGAAACAGATACTGTGGGTTGTGTGTACTGAAAACAACAGCTTTGATAAAGCCAGAGATCTCCTAAAGCACGCGATGTTCCCACTGCAGAGCTCTGGTAGGAGCTGCTGAGGTCGAGCAGTCTCTGCACAGGCAATGAGCGTTTGAGTCCTCTCAAGCCGTCAGTGCTCTTCCAGTGGAGTGCTTTGCTGATAATGTCACAAGATGGCTGTGCCAGGAAAAGAATCAAAATACGCTCAGATTGCTGCCCAAGCTCACTCTTCATCCTACAAACTCCATTTAAACTGCTGGCAATGATTATTAAGGTCAAGAAGTTATTCACCCTAAAACTCATGCTAACCATGAAGGGGCGTGTCAAAAATGGCTTCATAATATCCATAGAAACCCCTCCTTTAATCTGTGTGGCCAGTATCTTTTGGAGTTGAAAATAGGAAGTTTACATTCAATAGCTTTCTAATTTGTAAGTAATTGCTCACTATCAAATTATGTTTTTCTCTCCTACCCTTTTACAATACTATTAAGGTCATGTACAAAACCAATTTTAATTATATAGAGAATACCATGGAAGATTTGCAAGATATATATATCTTTTTGTCCACAAACTGCTACCACAAATGGCTGTATATTAAACGTGATTAGGCAAATTGGGCTGTTTGCCAGTAATGAGCTGAAAAGAACATCTGGACACGTGTAACACATGCAAATTCACCTCTAGCAAATCAGTCTGGTGCTGGTGAATCTTAGTTTGTTTCTAGCTATTTTTTGATTTGTGGCCAAAAAAGGACTAAAACTTTCTAGACTTGTAACTTTTTAGACATACACTTCTTGTTTACTCTGCAATATCAGATTTTAATGCAGGCTTTCATCATAGATAAAATGCATAGATAGTTCCAGAAGTTTCATATGGATCTTCTATAGATACAGGTAATCATGATTCACAATATAAACATGTACAAGATGTTTGTAAATCAGTAGAGATACTTAATTTTAGGAACTTTTCTAATAGAAGACTTAATTTTCTGGAGCTATTTGTTCCCTTTGGAAATCACAATGGGTCTGACAAGGTGGCCAGATTCATCCTCACAATTGCTGTCCTGTCGTCAGTGGTGTCAAAACTGAAGTTTGCATTGAAGTATTAAGTTGCTCCAGGTGAACTCCATTGGGATTTCACATTAGAGAAATAACAGAGATTCCGATCAAGCTTAGAACTTCTCATTATTGCCTTTAAGAGATATCATTTGAGATATCACAGAGCACCACGCTTGAAAGGATTGGGCAACGGCTCTCCAGATAGTTTCAATTTCTTTAAAAAAACCAAAAAGTTTCTAGTTGCCAGAGACCTGACACACCTGACTTCTGCTCTGAGAGATACAGTGATGCCCTCCTGGAATGCCATTCATTTCAATAACTCTTAAAGCAGATACTAAAAATAATTTAAATATCAACATCGATATGCATTTTGCTGTGTTTACACAGTCCTCCAGGCTAAAGAATGAATTGGGAAGTTTCATTGCTTTAAATGGGCTATGTATTTATAAGTTTGGGGAATTCTACAGCCCAGTAGGATAAGAACACCTATGACAATGTGAAATATCTTAATGTGTCCATGGTTCTCCACTACAGATTTAATTCTGCAAGAAACACACAAGATTCTTACAGTGTTCCAGATGTGCCTTATATTACCCTGAAATTCCAGCAACTCACCAGACAGTGGAATCTATCAGTGTTCACTGCCTTCATTTCTTTTAAAACACTTTCTAATTAGTGAGAAATTAGGCACATGGCTTCCGCATGCCAATACAGCTAACACAGACCAGGAAGAGGTGACTGTTTCCTAGTAGGATTTTCAACATGACTGCAAATTTTCCAGGTAAAACTGGAAAAATTGCTTCTCTGTTAAACCAGAACAAAAATAAGTTTGCTCTTCTGGTTATTGTTTTGTAAAGCAGCAGGGCAAAGCAACAAATTTGTAACATGCTAAAAATCAAGTGCAATTGTTATACCAGTAGTATTTCCCTCACAATAGTAATGTTGAGAGTGGAAAATTGACACTGTAAGTCACAGAAACAATTACTGTCTGATGCTGGGGATGTTCAGATCTGTTCTTATGTTCCTTATCTTAGGGCTAAACACTCACATAAAACTGGATTTTTTTTAGAGCATGACAATTGAGGAAACAAAAATAGTTTGGCTAGTTTATATAAGTGACTTTAAAAATGCACATTTTCTGCCTTACGTAGTGTAACTAACTAGACAGATGAAATGAGAGGTTAACAAAAGAAACAAGCTTTGGAAAGCTTCTCACAGCATGCAATAAGCTGCAAAAGTGTATTCTTGATTTCAGTAATGTGTATCAGTTGGAGGTAATTTTTTTCCCTGTTCATTTTCTCTCTACTTCCCAAGAGAATATTTTAGAGATTACTGTATAATTATAATCAACAGTTATTTTATGAGGCCGACAAGACCTCCCTGAACTAAATGACTTTTCCCTTTTAGTCACAAGACTTTCTATAGCACTAGTAATTTCTTTAAGTGGTCAATCATACAAATTCAAAAAATGAATAGCAATCTTTATTAATACTGGGTTCAGCTGCTTTATCCAGTGATGAATGTATCTTATGCAATATATTTTTTATGTGCAGTCACTTCTATTTTTGTTAATTTTTCTATCTGAAGTGAGAAGTTTTATAGTAAGACATTTTGACTAGGACTGTAGCTGTATCTAAAAAAATATATTAATAAATAATTGTTGCTTCTGTGATCATTGTATCTTCCATTCTATTATTTTCCTTATCATTTGAATGCTGATGTGCAATTCACTACTATGGAATGGCCAAGTGGAAGGAATATTTTCAAAGTCATTTATACTCAGAACAAATCAGAGTAGTTAAAAGAAGCACTAATAAGGGAGGACTGCACTCACAGCCTGAATTTCCTTTTACAACAGTTCACATTTTTTTGCTTTGAATCTCTGACAGAATATAATAAGGAAATACTAAAATAAAGTGGAGAGGATAAGTTAAGTGTTGCGAAGAAAGATGTTATTTATAATGGTTATCACAAGTGTATGTTATATCCTATTGTACATGCCTGGTTTTTTACATGATTTACAAGTTCCACTGATAGTGATTACAGTTTATAAACCTCACAAGAAGTTAGCAATTCCCAACAGGAAACACATAAAAACTATGATGTTTTTTATTTCCACTTGGGGGAAGAATCTCTGCTCTGGATATGAGACAAAGTATACCAAACAGTCATAGGAAAAATGAGACCAAAAGAGCAGGTGATGGGTTTAGAATACCAGGTGCAAAGCACTGACAATTTTTTGGGGCTAGCACAAAAGAGAGCACTGTGGGGTTGAGGCAGAATAACAATGTGACTGGACAGATGTTTGCAGACAAAACTCCTGCCCAGGTTCAACAGCCAGCACAAAGGAGAGCACAGGGCTGGGCAGGCTGATCGGAGGCAAAAGTTGACATCCTTGTAGCTGATTAAGAAAGGGGATAGAAAGGATGATAAAGTTTTATATCTGGTGAGGAAGGTCCAAAAAAAAAGGACACTTGTTGAGGAGTGATAGAGTCAGAACCAGGGGATGATGAATGAGCTCTGCAGCAGAGTCGTGGATAAGCTGCAATTCCGTCATAGTTAAACAAGAAGGAAAATCAGATGCCATTCCTGAACACGTTATTTGCAACAGCAGCTGTTCTACTGTTAGGTAGAAGGTGAATGGAGAAACAAAAAGTTCTCTGGGCAGTTCTAGAGCAGAATTACGTCAGAGCAAGTGAAGACAAAGCTGTACCCCGGCTCTCAGAGCAACTCAGGACTAAAATTCAGCTCTTCCTCTTTGCTGCCCCTGTCTTTGTGGGAATCCTGAGGCAAGGCTGATGTCCCAGCAGCACAGCACTTGCTGCCTTGTTTTCTTTGCTTTAAGTAAATATATACAGGCAGGCTATACAGTTGCAGTCCCCTCATGAGGAGACAGCTTCTTCCATTTAACATACTTAAGAAGCCCCAAATCCCACACCCAAACCTTAATGAACATAGATGTTAAAAAAATAAAAAATTAGAAGGTTTGGAAAAGGTAGTTAGAAGAAGTCACTAGGAAAAGTCAGCGAGCTAAGTAGGAGCAGGGTGTTACAGCCCTTTCTCTATACCAGCACAGTAGAGCTGCTGAGGTTTCCTCATATGGTGAGCATTCCTGCCAAGCTTCTACCATTATCTCTAATTAAGAAACATTTCTTTTCAAATTAAAAGATTCCCATGGTCACATTATTCACCTTCTTTAGTTTGTTTTGTACACAGAAAAGCTGTTGGACTAGAAACAGCATTTACTTAAATTAAAAAAAACCCCACAAGGTGTGTGTTAAAATGAGATAACACATGCCCCACTGGCCTTAAAATGATCCATATAAGGACTATCTTACAATACCACCCTCTTGGAAGTGTCTTATTGTGATAATGAAATGGCACCAAAGTTCATTTTGTTATAGAAAAGCTGTGTTCATCCACATAGTATGAATATTTTTCTGCAATTTCAAGCAAATCGAACCAAATACCCAACCTTCCTGTTATTCTGAGGTATAGCAGAGAAAGATACACTGAATTATTTAGTATATTAATTCTGTTATGTAATAATATGTGATAGTTATCAGATGCATTCTTTATCTATATGTTTATCAACATCACAAGATTGTAGGGGCCTAGAAGGAGGTTCATTGCTCTGTAAGTCTCCAGCAAATTCTGGACAGGAGACTGCCATTTTTTCTGTATCAATAATACTGTTAATACTGTGGAAGGGAGAAAGTAAATCAGTATTTATTTAAAGGTCCATTCCTCCCCCCCAGATTTTATATTTCTGCCATTATTACTGAATTTTTTCTACTGGACACTTAACAACATTAGAGATACTAAATATTCTTATCGTGTGGTGCTCTGTAATTAATACTTACAGACAACCAAAATATATTTGCTGCCTGGACAGTCATAACTAAGACACTTGGAAAGCAATGAATTGCTGCAAGACAGGAAGAAGGGATGACATTTATGACCCTGCAGATTTTCAGCCACAATCAGAGTACATATCAAGGGCACTTGTCCTCACAGCAATGCTGAAGCCAGTCACTAAGGGCTTGACTCCTCCCACTTCTGCTGGCAGAAGGGCACTATTTAAACACAGAAGCAGAATCAAAAAGCTTATCACATTATTCTCCTTTTCCTTCCATCTCTAGCTGGTGGCTAAAACAGAGAGACCAACTCTCCAGTCCAATTCTGTCACGGTTGCTACAGATTACTTCCTAAATCTTTGTTTCAGCTCCACAATGAACTAGGAAAAAATAATTTGTTTAGTTTTGTAAAATGTTCTTCTCTCAATGAAATGGTAGAAATGAAAATGATTGAATTGTTCTACCTAGGGAGTAAAAAATTTTAAAACTACTTTAAACACTCTAAAAAGGCCATCTACAGCTTCTGCCTTCAAAAAGCAAAAAGACTGATAAGAAAACCAGAAAAATAGGTCAGAAGAAAAAAAAAATTATTTCTGAGCCTATTTCAGTGTGATATTTGAAACTGAAGTAAGAAACAGTGAAAAATGGCCAGGATTTTTCTTTCTGAAGTTATGTTCTTTCTCCTCACTGTCTTTGTATATGACATAGATAGTCATCAGGGATAATATTAGTTCTTTATTTTAACTGTAAATATTAAGATAATGGAAGAAATTGGCTAGTCAGTTGTGAAATATTATAGCAATAAAAGTCTTTGGTGGAAAATGAATCTTCTTCAAAATACTACAAGGGTGTCAATAAATGAAGAGTAATGTGAAGATCACTTATATTTATTGAGACTGCAGCATTTATCAAAGTCGTCAACATTTAATTGGAGTTAATATACATGCTAGCTTTTTATTTCTTCTGTACTAGTTTGTTCATATACTTAAGGATAAAGTGCCAAATTTACTGGCTTTTATTTTAACTTTGTTTGGCTTTTATCTTAACTCTTTTTGGCTTTTATCTCCCATCTTTAAATAAATGTGCATTTGGATTACACCTGTAGCATTCCTTTGGTGGGACAGCTGGGCTGCTCTTTAAATGCATTAGCACTTCCCACAGTGGACCTCTATGTTAACAAACCCTCTCTCGTGTCTTAGAAGCATTATCAGTAAAAATCTAGGAATTTTGCCATTTAAAGTTGGTAAAAAACCTTTTTCTGCATATTTTTATAAATAATTGCTTTAGGTTTATGAAAGATTTATATGATAACCATATTAGAGAGATGGCTTGAGAGGTGATTCCATTCATGGTTGGAATGGAATGGATCCAGGCATGAATCTGAAGGTTGTTTGAACTTGGAAATAAATCTAAATATCTTGGCTATCCCAAGCACTGTACCCGCTGATGTCTCAGGATCTGTGACAGAAAGGAGGGGAGAGCAGCAGGACCTGAAACCATTTCACACGAGGCCCCCTTTTCTTTCAGGGAAAGAAGGAGCTATTAGAAAAATAGGAACTCACACACTTGCATTTGTTGGCATTTATCTTTTAACATCATGCTGAGCTGCCACTGTAGGTTCCAGCTGTATCCAGTGGGCAGCAGACACCTGCTCACCCTCTTTTCCTTGAGGCTTTCAGGGGCCAGACATCCAAGGGCAGCTGTAGCAGTCCTGGGCAATCTCTCTGCATTCCCTGTGGCTGACATTATGTGGTGTGACAAGGACACATCCAGCTCTACGGGGGGCAAGGCACGGAGGCAATAAGGCCCACCTAGGAAATTTTGGAAGAGCACTCTGTGGTTGTTCTGGCTGTGACAGCTATCCTCTTTCCTAGTGATCCTCTGGCTACTACTGAACTGGGACTGGAAAAATTATTTGTGACAAGAAATTACAGAAAGATGACTCAGTGATTGTATTTTACGGGAATCCGCAGACCTATTGGGACACTTACGTTATTGATTTTTCCCATTGATAGATTCCTCTTCCGAATGTAAAGAGAGCAATCCTGCATTAATGTATGAATGCAGATTTCATGAGACTCCCTAACCAGCTGCTCATGAAATAGTAATGTCATTCTTGAATAAGGGAAATGGTGAATCTAGTGGTTGTTTTAACTGCTGTCTAATGGCTCAACAAAAGGTATCTGCACGATACAACGTAAGACAATTTTTTACTGCGGTTCATATTTCAAGCCTGAATTTTAGTAGTTGGAGCACTATTCCTAAGAAATCCTCAGATGCACTGTAAGTTGTAAATTCCTACTACACTGTAAACAGGATGTGTTGTTTACAGCTTTAGATCCACTAAATATTTGTGGATTTGCTTCCTCAGCTATAGCAGGAACTTACTGGTGATAATTCCCTGCCTTGTTCAATAACTTCCAGTAATTATAATGAAGAAAATGCAATAAATTCATGTAATAGACTTCCCCTTTGCTATAATATACAATGAGAAGCAATCAATGCTCCTTACAATGAGGAGAAGAAATACAACTGTGTTTTATTTTATAGCTTTAGAAATGCAGCTTTGGAAACCACCAGAGGGAGTAGAGGGAAACTCCAGTGGTCAAATTCCAGCCCTGTGAAAGACAGCCCTGGGCTGGCAGTTTACAAAGGAGCAACACAACACTGCACTGCATACTTCTTAGCAGACCATTTTATTTGCTCACCCATACAGCAAATGCAGCATCCCCAGGAACTGATGCTCTTATTTCACGTGCTTAGAAAGAGAGAAGCAATATGAATCTTGCAAATAACCCTCAGACTTAGCCTTTGGCAAAATAATTATAAAAAAGACGATGCAGGAAGAGGATAGCAAAATGTCTACTTTTGCTGTTAGCAACAACAATCTTGGAAAACAAGATAGCTATATTTAATAATCATGGGTTTAATATATAGTTTTACTGTAACTTAAATCAAAGGGCATTTCTGAGACTATCCTTGTTATGCTTTAAGTATAATTACACGCTACATATCTTGGAAAGTAAATGAAAGCCTTTTCCTGGTGATTTGTTATACATTTCTTTTTTGCCTCTGGCGAAGTGAAGGCCAGGCCTCTGAAGAGTTTCAAGTATAATGCACAGTGAATATAAAACAGTCCATTAATTGGGATAATAGGTCCTGGCATGTAATTGCATTGCTAAGGTACTATGGATAGCTGCTGAGTGAAATGGTATTTATTCAAGGTTGTTAGTCATCCGTGGATAACTTTATTTGTCCACTGATGCTTAAATAAATGCATCATCCCTCAGTAAGAATACTTATGAAAAAATTTATTGCAAAAATCATTATCATGTCTCAAATTATAAAAGGAAACAATATATAAAAATTGCTGAGCAGTGGTACAATAAAGCCATGCCATGATGCGTTTTGGTTGTTTTTCTGCCAGTGGACAGTAAAATATGGTTGAAAAATCAAGGCTAAATGGCAAGTTTACATGCTTACGATATTTACCCTTGCCACTGAATATACTAGCTATCTTCAAAAAATATTTTCTAATAATTCCTTCTTAAAGTGTTATAAAAATTATCCTAATCGAAGTAGGACAAATACATTCAATAATGAATGCAGCACCAACTGCAAAAAAATTAAAAAATTAACAGTGTGGTTAAGCTACACATTCAGATATGCCAGCAGCTTTTGTTCACAACATTGTTTTGCTGTTACTCTGCAATGATCAGTAATCCCTGAGAAAACAGTGAAGAACAGATTACAGACACAAAAGTAAGACACAAGAACTGCTTGGTTATGAACAGTCTTAAATAAAGCTTAAATAAGGCAGAAAAGACCTACGAAGAATTCCCATTGATAATGCCAACAGCTCAGCTCAAAACACCTTTGTATCTCATGTGGATAAAGAAATTATTAAGGATCTGATTTTCAGATAGAGTGCAGCCATATTCTCTTTTGTCTTCTGCTATATATGCAAACACTCATTATTTTGACAATCCTACCCTCAAGATCTTACCTCATCATATGTATAGAACTGAATAATATATAACATACAAGGGATAGAGGTATGCAAACAACGTTTAAAAGGAAATACATACATTGATTGGCATAATGGTGCCTATAGCTGCAGCAAATGTCTTGTCATTCATATTTGTAATTTCTTGGTAATTGTCAGCACAGTTTGACTGGGATCATGATGCTTTGCAGGTTGGCTTTACAACCCTTTTCAAAGGGTCACTCCCAGGTTCTTAGATAGATATAAAGACAAAAAAACCTCTTTTGAGTTCAGTTCTTTGCCTTTCCCAGCAATAAATCACAGGTCAGCTTTGGCCAGGTTTGATTTCCACACCTCCCACTGACCGCAGGGCCAGCGGCTACCTCCCCACCTACACGGGAGGCTGGACCAGCACCTCAGTCAAAGCCTTCCTATTTGTCAAGTGTCAGAATCTGTCACAGCTATCCACCTTATGGGATACAAAGGCTGGCAAATGGAATAGATTGATGAGAAAGATGCCCACTTTAAAAAGAGTCTACATTTTTATCAATAGAAGAAAGAGTGGACACAGAGCAGTAACTCCTGACTTCCTAATGCACGTCAAATTTCACAGGAGACAGGGAAAATTCCACCCAGCTCACAGAAGGGGTTATTAGCTATATCTAAATATAAAGCTGATCAGTGAAGCCTGATCCTGCAAACACATATGCATGCTATTAACTTACGATATACAGGGTGTTGCAGCAATCTTAGTGAGGTAACTCATGCATTAAATTAACCACATCTATATTATGGGGATTAGAAATAGCAGCAATGTCTTTTCCTTGGGATTCATTTCTGAGGACTTCTGGAAGGTGCCAAAGACTTGGTGTCAAGTTTTGAAGTGTCAAGTAATATAATATGATTGAAGAGTAAGTAGGAAAAAACCCTCCAGTCCTGCCTCGAAGAGTCTCTATCGTCAAAGCAGGATTTACAGTTTTTCCTCCAAGTTCAATGCTATTAACAGGGGCTCTCAACCTCTCTGCATATTACTTTATTTCCACGTCTCTAGACCACATATTCCCAGATTTATCAACTTCACTGAGTGTGCTCCTTTTATTCCTTGATAATTCTATGTTTACAAGTTAATGACCAAAATAGGGAAATTCAGCTTAATGATTATTCTTCATGAACTGGTTTATAACACAAGATCAAATTTGTATTAGAAGTCCATTTGGACACATTAGCCTATATTGCTGCTACACAATGAAGTAAGCAGTTAACACTGAATCTGTCAATAGCATGCATTGAACACTTCTTCCTGACTGTTACCTAATTCAATATCAAGTTCAACTACACTTGTATAAGACACCGACCCAGGAGTATCACTTAACACTTAAATCTATTGTATTTAATTTTCCACCCCCTGGTCTGTCCATTAAATTTATCAGAAATTATCCTGTAAAGCAACTGCAACCATCTGCCATTTAAACTACCTTTTCACTTTAGTACCACCTGAAATATTTATTACCTTACATGTTTTAAACTGAATAAATAATTAAATTATTGAAGAAAAATTATTCCAACAAAGAAAGCAAAATAATTCTACTCTTCAACAATCCACCAAAAATGCACTTCCCATTCCCTGCTACTCTGGTTACTCATCAGTATTAAAAATCTTGAGCATCTGATCCCTATTTAGACAGCCTATACAAAAATCTGTTGCATAAAACTTTGGTAAAAAGAAAAAGCTTTTTTAACATGGAGAAATACTAAATCTTGCATTTTCTCTTCTGCCATTCACTTATAAAGAGGTAATCTTATTTGTTTAACATGACTCACCTTTCAGAAATCCTCACTTATTCATGTCCTTTAAGTTATAATTTTCTACGTGTGTCCTTTTGGCAAGCATGAATTAGAATTCTCTACCAACAGACTGAAAATATTTTGTGTAACAGGACTCTAATTTTCAACCTTTCATGTATGCTGTCATTTTAAGAACAGAAACTAAAGTCACAGCTTTCAGTGTCCTGGAGACTTTTGTATTAAATATGCATTAAAAATAATAATGGCATCAACAATTTATTTTCACTGTCACATATTAAGATATGGATACTATGTTTCTGTACGTCAAGTAATTTTTGCTTGTCCTAAAACTTGCTTACCAGCAGTTCTTCAAGTATTTGATGTAATATTTTCTATATTAGCAAGGTTTTAAAAAATATTAAAATTCCCTAAAAACCCTCCCTGCAACTTCCCCCATGACATAAGAAGGCAATGTAAAGACAACATTTATTAAAACAAGTATCCTTATTAAAATTTGTGTCAGTCTCTGCAACATGACAAGTTCCTTGCACAGGCTGCACCAGGCTAGAGGGACCCTGGCTGCACCTCCTGCCTGGAAATAAGGAGAAGAACTGAGAACACCTGCAGCAGGTTCTTTTCAGTATCAGAGTATTCTTCCAGCATCTAAAAAAACACTCCTGAAGGACTTCTGGCACACCCAGTTTGCATTCATTCATGCCAGGTTTTAAGCATTTTATCAAATGCTGGCAAAAACCTTCACTCCCTTCCTTGTGTTTAACCCTTGGTTTTATTTACAAAGATGAATCATGTGCTTCTCTCTTCATTTTACCAGGCTAAATAAGTAGGTCCTATTATATAACACACTTTAATTTCTTCTCATATGATCGATTCACTGTTCACTTAATCATCATAATTGCACTTCTATCCATCTGTTCTCATTTAAGTTCATTTTTCTTGAACAAGGATGACCAGATTGTACCTACCTCTCAAAATAAGATTAATGCTTCCAGTGATTCTCATTCTTCATTATTTCTTCAGAAGATCTTAATGGACTGCATATTCCCTACTTTTTTGAAGTGTATTGCACAGATTACAGAATAACCTGAGTAATTCAATACCATAAATAACTGAAACTCTCCCTACATTTTAATGTCAACTTCTACTCTTAAAAATTGTTACTTGGATTTTGAATTTAATACAAGATGTCTTTGATATAAGCACATATCAGTGTTACACCTGGTGTCAGGTTACACCTGAATTTCAAATCCTATGTTGCTGCATCCTGTGCTGAAACAATCCTCTTAATTAGGGTGAAATCCCAGAGGACTTTGCACTGATTATGTTAGCGTATGGATTTCCCCTGTTCGGGATTGGTTTGTTGTACTCCACCCCTTTATTCCTTGTTTGTCCCACCATCTAGAAATTTCTTCTCAGTTGTACCCCCCATTGGCCCCTGCTCCTTATTCCCTCCTTCTCTGTACCCCAATTAGTACCCTTGCCCTCGCTCTTGCCCCTGGCCCTCAGCCCATTGGTTCTGTTTCTCTGCCTGCTCCTTCTTCCCCATATATAAACCTGTGCCCTACCCTCCATCTTGGCTCTTCGTCCCTGGACCGTCCTCAGTAAATCCCACTGGAACCCATACAAAGAGCCCTTCCTGCCTCCTTGCCACTGGCCGTCGCTCTGATCTTTTGTGTGTGTGTGTGTGTTTATCCCACTCCATCGGGAGTGTGTGTGCCTGCTTCCTTCCTCTGGCCCCTCTGTGCTGAAGAGGCTTCCCCACAGCTGGGGACCCTTCTGGAAGGCCGCGGCACCTCAGCACCGCCGCACGCTGCGGCACCATGTGTTACACGCTTTACAATGTTCAGCAAAACTTGGCTTGTTTCAGGTTGTTTCATCATCGCCATCAAATCTCCTCAGTTGGAAGAGACCCACAAGCCTCATTGAGTCTACTTTTAAAACCATGAAGTTTGAAATCTACCATGAAAGACAAGGAAAAATGGCCTTCATAGTTGAATTTGGGATCATTGTCTCTCCCTGTCCCCTCCATTCTCATTACATTTCTCCCCAATATCCTGAAGCAGTACTCTCAGAAAACTAAAATCAAAGCAGCAAGTCTCTGTTACTGCTACTGCACTCAGAGAAATTTCATCAAGTCAGGGACCAAGTCAAAGGTAGTTAAATATTCTTTTTTTCTCTCCCTTACTGTGACTTTTTTCAAACTAATTAGTAACACTACCCATACCATCAATGTGGTAGTGAGGAGCTCTCATTAGAAAACTGTTGATATTTTAAACATGATACATACTTGGCAGAAGAAAAAAGAGAGGCTAAAATCTTTACTTCCTTTGTTAAATGAGCAACTCATTTATTACAAATCGTTGGGAAAAAATTATTGAAAAGTCCAGCCCAGATATGAGGCCTAAAATGGTGAAATCATAAAAGAAAATCATAATTGTGAGAACCAACTAAATTTTAGACAGGAGGTAAAAGATCTGTTCTAAGCACCACTAAATACATTAAGTTTTTAAAGGAATCTACAGAATTGAATCCACATAATAAAAAAGAATTAAATTCTCTATAGGATATTACACCCATATCTTAAAATCTCAGCACTTTTAATTATTTGCCATTTACATTTATAGTAAGAAAATTTTGGAAGACCACAAACTTCTTTCAGGCCCTACTGTGTAAAAGTGTAGCTCATGATGGTCCTCTCCCTAAGAAGAATTTCCTATTTAGCCTGATATTTAGCAAGAAAAAATGAAAATGGTAGGGTTGTTGAAAACCACAAGTATACTGGTCTATCATACCATTACGGTACTCGACTGGCCCATTTCTGGAATGGAATTAATTAATCAATTAATCAATTAATTAATCAATTAATATGATATTTTTCTCCCCATTTTTACTGCAATAAAGAACATACTGAACACACATTACTAAACCCTGTAATATTGTTTCATGTTATAAGGAAACTTTATCAAAACATATTAAAGAGTGTCTAATCAAAAAATGTCCCTCGGAAAAGACTCATAGCATCTGCCCAGCCAAGCCTGGCTCCAGCTTTGGGGCTGCAGGATCGCCTGGCTGTTCTGTACTTTACATAAACTCAAAGCACATAAAACTCTTCCAACTACTTTTCCAAGAAAAATGCTTGAAAAATTGACCTCAGTAATCACAAGGTAGAAAGGGCTAAAGTAAAAGCCAGTGATATGTTCAATCAGGAAGAGAATTTTCATTCATTAATTTTCACACTTACTGTTCTACAACAGAGATCAGAAAAAACTGTGATTTTACACTATCAAAAGGTGAAGACTGACAAGGAAATAACTCAAATGAAATCTTTTTCTATAGCATTGCATTAATAAATGCAGCCCTTGAGTTTGAATATATGACATTGTCCCCCATCTCCTGATTTTCCCATTTGCTAATTTTGACAGTTTTCCATATCCACACAGGTAAACAAGTAGCTCAGAATCTCTAGGTTCTCCACGAGGCATTAAAAATCAGCTAAAGAATGCAATAAAAATTAATCTCACACCTTACACTAACCTCTTAAAGATGTTACTGCTTTTCCTACCTCTACCTTGTTCCAACTTTCATATTACAGCTCTGTAAGTACAATGTGAACAATTCAACTTAGAATTTCCTAGTATAAAGTGGAAGTCCAGCTATTAGTAAAGAAAACCTGCAGAACACTCTAAAAGCACCTATTTCTGAATGTAGAAACGACAACTTTGTGAGGCTTCTCAAGCTGAAATTTGTTTCACTCACACAGAATCAGGACCAGCTTCTCTTCCTCCTACGTGGAGCCAGAAAGAGAGTTCTGGTATGCAGAACATGGAGCGGCTTCTCCTACAACGAATACAGATAAATGTAAAGGAACCTCAGCTGACTTTGCTCGGGCACTTCTCCTCACTTAATGATGATGTGCAGTCCTTCAGAACAGCTGATCTCTCCAGGAGGTCTGAAAACTCTGCCACAGAACACTTCCCCAAACACAAAATAATATTTGTGAGCTTGGGATTGACTTCTATCATGTTGTAATATTTTTTTCTATGAGTTTGTTGGATGCATAAGCTATAATGGACTTAGATTGTTTGGGTAGATGTGGAATACTAAGAAGCAGGATCTCTCCTTTCAAACAAAATTTCCTCTATTTGACAAGACAGGAAAATAATTTCACTGAAAAAAATCCTAGTGAACAGAATTATTTTAGTTTAATAAATCCATCACACACCAATAGAATTAGCATACACACATCATCCTGTATAAAAATCACTATCAACTGACACATTACAGACTTCTAAACACATTTTTTGAGGTGAACATCAGTGTGGTTGAGTGCTAGTTTACAGTTTTAGATGTCTCTGTACATGCATGAGCTATGAGCACAGAACTCTGCACGCAACACCCCCCTCCCTATTTTAACATATTTGCAGTGGATATAAACTGCCTGTGGGGATTAATGTCATCTCAGACTTTTTTGTCTGATGAGTAGAATTTGAGAGGGCAGAACTGAAGTGCCTGTGACCCAGCTATGCCCACTGGCAGCCAACAGCTCCAAGAGCAGTGTTTCAGCCGGAAGGTCAATTGTACACCCCACCTAATCCAACCCAAGGTTGGCCAAAACCCCAAGGAACAAACCCTTGCCTTGTATTTCCCTCTACATTCCCCCTGTCTGGGAACATGACCCAGGCAGAAATCCCTCAGTATCACAGGATCAGAATCCCAGGTTGGAAGGGACCTCAAGGATCAACTGTTCCATCCTTTCTTGGCAACAGCATGGCCTAGGCAAGGTGGTCCAGCACCCCATTCAGCTAAACCAAAAAAGAGCCTAAAAGCAGGGAAAGGCAAGAAAAGAGATTGCAATGAAAACTATTGTATTAGATAACAGAGAGAACCTGTCCCTTNCTGTGTTATTAATACTGATTTATAGACTTTGATGCTGCAAGGATGCCTGTTTTCTCAGGATACTAATTATAATAGCATAAAAAATAAATAAAGAATGTACTCTATCCTGCCTTGAGCATCATGAGAAAGCCTAGTTTATACAGAGCAGGAGCCTGTAAAGAAATTAGTGTTAAGCTTATTTTTAGTAGCAATATTAGCAGTCCCTGGACAGTTTTTCTCTGCTTTTAACAATTAATCAAACTTCATAAGCATTCTAAAAACCAAAACCAAAGTTTATTCAATTAAACCCGACACATAAGGAAATTTCCATCAGCTGTTGCCAGCATGAATTTAGATTGGCAGCAGAATAAATACAGCATTTCAGATGCTGGCAGTCAGTTCTTTGTACACATGAGGGCAAGCAGCACACTGAAATGTATTTCAGGTTTAAGTACTAGATTTGAGTGGAAGCCAAGTAGCTGAGGGAATCTGTAATATGTGATTGGGCCCACTGCAGTTCAGGAGAAGTCAGTGACACGTCTCTAGAACAGCAACTGTGATGAGGACAGATAACAGGAAGACTGGTTTCTCTATAGGAAACTGAAACAACATATTTCCCTGCCCTTTGATACAAGGAGAGAGAAGCACACAATAGGTTATTTGTTTAAAGGATTAATAATAAAAAATAAAAAGACAAAAAAAATTGGTTTGTTTTTATGGACTGTTGGATCACTTTAAAAAATTACATGAGAGCATGGCAAGTTAGAGGCTTAAAATCAGACTCTGGAATGCAAACGAGGAATTCTCACAAACTCTAAGTACATGGTATGTTTTTATAAGATCTCATAATTAGGTCTGTGAACTTACATGCGAGGTCCTTCCACTGAGTTATGGCTTCGGGTTCTGACATTTCACAATGTGAAACGATGCTTGACAATGGTGCTGTCTTGGCCTGACAGGTGTAATAGCAGGGCTGAGCAAACCATAAACCCATACTGTGGAAGCCTTTCCTGTGCTGTTGCAGTTGGGGGAGCATTATCTACTCCACTAAAACACAGTATGTTCGTACCAATGTTAGTAGTAATTCAACAGCAGCTTTGTTCTTTCCTTCCATGTCAGCAGACGCTTCTTGAAAAGTCGGAGTAGCAATCTCAGCTCAGTGGTATAATCACTGTACTGTTCCTTGCCATGATATATTCTGTGTTCTTTCTATAGTAGAACTAGAATATGCACTTAAACCAGTTGATTGTAAAAATTATGTCTGTCTTATTGCAGAATGTCTTTCACATGATTACAAAAGGGTTGATTAGTTCTGATTTTTATCCAAAGACCAGTCAGATAACCTTTTTGTGAGAACATAAATATATCTCAGGTATTTAATCTCATATTAGTCCACCAGGTAACAAGGAACTAACTCTATTGCGTGGACAGTAAGACAAACTAACACTAATTAGGGTTCAGGTTCCCACATAAAATGATTAGCATGGTAGTGACCAGAACTCAGTCCTGCAAAGTCCCAGCCTAATGCACTGACCATAGTTTCACCTTCTGGACAGCAGAACAATGAAAAGATATTAGAAAAAAAGCAACATAAAATGTTTTGCAAAGCTCCTCCAGGAAAAGCACACTGTATTTTGAAGGAGGAAGTGGTTTACTACTTTTCTTATAAACTTTGAAATTTTCTACAGTTATGGATATTATTTTAAAAAATGCACTATTGTCATTTAAAGAGCATGTCACTTTTGCTCACACTGACTTTGCCACAGAAAAATCACTAGAAAGTGCTAAGAAAGCTTCAGGATTATATTATTTAATTTTCCTGGCTAAAAGTACTTCAGCCCCTCTTGTCCACAACCTACGGAGTTAACCTGTGAAGGAGCCAGCTGGAGAACCACCTCCCCTCCCTGCCACACCGTGCAATGTGTTCCCTTGGTGCACCGTTCTCTTGGCTCTGAGAAGGGAACCACGAAACCAACATCAGAAAACACGCGCGGGAACTGCCTTTCTCTGACTTTCTGAGCAGCTGTCAGGAAAGCACGACCAGTTCAGCATCACGTTGCACTTGGGAGGAACAGCTCAGAGACAAGGAACAGCCAATGACCACAGGAGCTGGCGGTGCAAGTTGTCTGTGACAATGCAAAGGAAAGTTTCTGAGCCACGTGTTTCCTTTTCACATTTAGCAAATCTCTTCAAAGCATGTGCAGAAGCTTTTCAAGGACTTACTATTTCACCAAGTATGGATGGATTTTCACAGAAATGCCAAAACATGTACTTCTGACACAAAGAATTCCCTCCTCCTGCCTAATTTGAAGTCCCTGCTTTGTAAAATGCAAATCAAAGTGGATTCAGCCCTTCCACTTCAAAATCTTTTTGAATTTGCCCTGACAGTTTCCTACTCTTTAATGAAATAAAAATGAGTCATTTGAGAACTCCTGACCTACACGACAAGTTTGTTTTGGTTATTGCTCTTCTTAAGATAACTGGTTTTTGTTTTTTTCATGCAGCCAGTCTGTCAAAATTAAGACATCATTTTTACAGTTCTATTAATGCAAATATTTCTTGGAGAATGTGTAGACACAGCAAAAAAGAAACCTTTCCACAGCCCTTGAGACAGGCTGCTTTCGCAATACATTTTTGAGCAAATTTAGAGTGAAATTTTTAAGAAAAACACTTTCATTTATGAAAAGGCATATTTATGAAAGCACAGACACTCTAAGAAGATTATATCAAGTGTACATTCATTGTGGATAAAGAAAATCTGCCTATAAATACATTGAGACGTTAATTAAGAAGGCAAGAGAAGGGGACAGGATGCACTGTCTTCTTGACTTTGAAATCAAATATTTGGCATAAATGTGACTGAAATGGAAAAGAGATGTAGGGAAAAAGTAGTCAAGAAAAATTAACAAGTATATAAATAGATACTAGGTAACTGAATAGATACAGATACTGAAAAATCTCCTGGGATGGGACAAAGATTTAACTCAAGAGACACATTTTTTTTTATTTGGGATAGAAAATAGTAAAATAATTCTCTGTGGTTTTGTTTTGTATCAGTATTAACTCACGTGATTTAAAAACACAACTAAAAGGGAACACTTATTTGAACAGAACAATGCTGTCTGTTTCCACAGCAGCATGCTTTCTCTGTAGGGAAAATATTGAGGAGTCCAACTTTCTCAAGGTTTGGGAATATGATCAAACAATAAACAAGTATTCTTCCAGCACTCTAGAAGCTTTCAAACTTTTCTAGAAGCTTTTTAAACCACTGAACAATGTAAATATTTAATGCATAAAATGGATAAATGTTAGGGATCAAAGACAAGGAGAGGTTATGTTGTTTGTAAAGACTCCACAGTATTTTGAAAGTAAGCCTAAGCTGAAAATTTTTATATTCTTGAGTCCTTGGTTTGTTGGGGTTTTTTGTGTGTGGGTTTTGCTCTATTCTTTTAAAATTATTGTTTGTATATTTTAAATTAATTACATATTTTTATTCTAGGGGTGAGTCCACCAATCTTCTCTTGGCCTTTAATGCAAGTGTAGCTCAGAGGTATTTGCAAAGAC
Organism: Dryoscopus gambensis; assembly: GCA_013389985.1. NCBI lineage: Eukaryota > Metazoa > Chordata > Aves > Passeriformes > Malaconotidae > Dryoscopus > Dryoscopus gambensis. Next base: position 56,972 of record WEIT01018831.1, on the reverse strand, counting down.
ATTTTCTACTAGGCATCAGCCTGAGACTGTTGAATTTCACTCCCCCTGTCCTGTATCAACCTTCAGTATAAATCTCATGTACCTCCTTCAGCATAAACCTCCATCTCCTCATTCTTCTCCTGTCTTTTCTTCCCTTCTCCTCTTTTCCATTTCAAGCCCAGGATTTGTAATTGAAAATAGTGTATTCCTTTCCCCATTCTTTCCATAATAATATATTTATACCCATCGCCACTGTGTTTTCTTCATCGTCATCATCATCATCATCATTTCATTCTTTTATCCTGCTATAGCTAAGTACTTTTGAGGCTGATCTAGGTCCTATTAAAGGTAATGGATGCCTTGCCATTAACTTTGATGGAGGAAGAATTCGCCTCTAAGCTCTACTCTGTTTAGTTCTTTAAAGAAAGAATTCAATTCTTAACTCTCTGTTCCTTATTTATATAGCTATTACATACATATGGTGTATTCCCCCCATTTTCCTTCCAAATGCTCTCCTAGTTTCTTTCTCCATATTATACATTTTTTCTACTTTTTTTTTTTTTGATATTTCAAAATGTGTATCGAAAACACCTAAACATGTTCATGCCACAGCTGTTCATTTCCCTATGGGCATATCTGGACACAGAGAAACTTCTCTGCTAATGCAAGACAGCTCTGTTTACTCCTAGGGAATTGCATAGGTACAACCAAGGGCAAAATTTTAGGCTTTAACAGAGCTGGAAAACACAGTAGTTTATAGTAAATACAGCATAAAAAGAGACAACATTGCAGTAGAGCATCCCTATCTCTCATTGTCTGTATCCCTGGCAATTAATATCACAGCTGTCAGATAGAATTGACCTGGATAAATCATTTCCCCCAATCAATAATCACAGCAGCTGCTTTGCTACTTCACGTTCATGTTGCTTCTCTCTGTCAGTGTATCTTACATACATAAACTTCTCTTACCAGGTTCTTTAGGGAAAGTCTTAGGAATGTGCCAAAGGCATCAGGGCTCATCTTGCTGATGCACAGCACTGACTAGAGTGGGCTGAATTCTCACTAGTACAGTCATTGCAGTGCCTCTTTGGAAGATCTGGCACTGAAGGTGCTTGCAACACAGTAACAGAATAAAACCAAACTAAAAACATTAGAACAAAAGAGGATATTACAATAGAATTAGACAAGAATTTGAATATATTTTTGCAGTTGTAGAGGAGCAATGCTGACTACTGAGTAAAACTGGATGCAATTAAGTCATATTAAGAATATTCAAAAATGCATTAAAGTAAGATGGAATGTTTTAGTGTTGCTTTCTTAGTGCACTACTGGGATTTCAGAGAATTTACACAATAGTTATTCACTATACTGAACATGTCACGTGGGGTGCAATGTCTATATGGAGATTGGCATTAACTAGTTAAACCACAGTGAGCTACTGGGTGAGCTGGTGAACAAAATAAGGGTGAAGGAGAGAGGAAGACAGCCTAGCTTTACCTGCTTGATCAGCCAGTACTTTTGCAAATACACAGCTGAAGAAGCCAAAACATAAAAATTTGAGCATCATAAACAACTCCAACTAATCCACTAGGAAAAGTAGCTAGACCTCTGTAATACTGCTTAAAGTGATCTGCAGATGGCCCTCTGCAGCTGGAAGAGTTTCCTTTTGGTCTTCAACTACATATCATTTCCTTGGAAAATTAGTAGCTCTAGAATCATCCATCTCTTTCTGTTGAACAGATCTATTTATAATTACAAATTCATGGCCTTTTCTGGATAAAATATTCATATAAACTCAACTGCCAAACTGCACTTATGGCATAGTAAACTGCAAAACATTATCATATTAAAAGCAATTCAGCAACGTGCTTCATGCCAACATAATAAAAATGTCATTTTAAATATTGTTTAGGAGCACTAGTTTATTTTTCAATGTAGAATCCCAAAATGCATTCAGGACACAGTATATCTTGAGAAAATGAAGTCAAAGTATGAGGCAAAGTGTTGAACACAAGCAAATAATTTCCAGGTACTGGCAAATTGTTTTATTTAGTGAATAGTGTCTATTCTTCTATTCTTCTATAATGCTTCTCTAAGACCCGCTATATATGTTCTACACTTTTGGATGTTAGGCAAACTTATAACTAGTCGTTAAAGATATGAAGTAAATAAAGATAACTGAAGAATATTTACATGGCACTTGAAACGAAATGCTTATGGTAATATTTGCAAATGTATATGTATGTATACTGACTTCAAAGATTCGTAAAGACTGTAGAAATCTTAGATCTGGTGATTAAACAAACTGAGAAATCATTGAGCATTTTTAATTGAAGTAGTAATACGTAAAATTAAAGAAATCTGTATGCAACAGAAAAGATAATTCTATACCCTTGTAAAAGGTCCCTCTCCATTTGTCTTGCAGCCATTTTAGGTACTGGAAGGTGCTCTAAGGTCTCAGTGAAGCCTTCTCTTCTGCAGGCTGAACAATTCCAATTCTCTTGGCTTTTTGTCATAGGGAAGTTGACTCAGATGAAAAAGTTCAGAAGGAGCATCTTATGTATTTTCCTATTCCGTGCAGGACTACTAATTGTTAATGACAATAACCTGAAATCAGCAATTCTGAAAATGAGGATTAGACTGGCAGACTGGATGGTAGAAAAAATAGGCTCTAACTCAGAGGTATTAAAGAGTTCTCCTGTTGTTATGAAAATAGAGAAATTTTGAACCAAATTGGGATGATTTTTCCTTCCACTAAAATAAAAAAAATAAAATCCAAATTAAATGAAATATTTCTGACTCTGTTTAACAAAAGCAAAACCAGTTCAAATAAATCAAAATTTACAACATGAAAGTAAAAATGGTCACCCTGGGACTTGCTTTACTTAGTAGCTACTGGAGGTGGTCCCAGTCTCTGCTTTATTAAATATTTAAATATTGTGTACAACATAGAACAGTAGAACAGTGGAGAATGAAAGCAACTTGATGTGAATCACTGTGTATTCTCAAGGAATAGTCTATATGCAGATGCTCCTATGAGGTTGCTGCTGAAAACTTGAATATTCTTTGGCAGAAAAGGGAATGGAATCTGCCTTTCACCTCTAGGCTAAGCGAATCCTGAGCTGTGCTGCAAAACATGCTGCTTCTGTCAATACTCCCCCTGTCCACACCACACAGCCCACCTGAATGACCCTTTCAGCCACGTATAGTGTGCTATTTACTTTTCCTTTCCTTGTCAGCCTAATTTGATTTTAATGTGTCCCACCAAACCAAATCATGCATTTTTTTTTTGTCACTGGAGCATGAGTGACATCCTTGGAGCTTGCACAGATTCATGTAGATACTAACATGGAGATGGTGTGGCTGGACAGTGCCCAGGCAGAAAGGGACCTGGGGGTACTGGTTGATAGCCGGCTGAACATGAGCCAGCAGTGTGCCCAGGTGGCCAAAAAGGCCAATGGCATCCTGGCCTGTATCAGGAATAGTGTGGCCAGCAGGAGCAGGGAGGTCATTCTTCCCCTGTACTCAGCGCTGGTGAGGCCGCACCTCGAGTACTGTGTCCAGTTTTGGGCCCCTCAGTTCAGGAAGGACATTGAGACGATTGAGCGTGTGCAGAGGAGGGCAACAAGGCTGGTGAAGGGCTTGGAACACAAGCCCTATGAGGAACAGCTGAGGGAGGTGGGGTTGTTTAGCCTGGAGAAGAGGAGACTCAGAGGTGACCTTATCACTCTCTACAAGTTCCTGAAAGGTGGCTGTAGTCAGGTGGGGGTTGACCTCTTTCACCAGGCAGCAACTGACAGAACAAGAGGACACAGTCTCAAGCTGCGTCAAGGGAAATATAGGTTGGATATTAGGAAAAAGTTTTTTACAGAAAGGGTGATAAAGTACTGGAATGGACTGTCTGGGGAGGTGGTGCAATCACCGTCCCTGGATGTGTTTAAAAAAAGACTGGATATGGCACTCGATGCCATGATCTAGTTGAGGAGTTAGGGCACGGGTTGGACTTGATGATCTTGAATGTTTCCTCCAATCCAGACATTCTGTGAATTCTGTGAATTCTGTAACAAAACTAAAGATAATCTTTATCTATCTTCATAAATTGTTCTCTTCAACAGAAAGAAAAATCTACTGGATAGTTGAAGAAAGAGGAAAAGAAGAAAAATATCCTCTTTTCTCAATTATTCCATTTTTCTTCTGATGGAAATGTGAATGAAGTGGTATCTAGGGGGAAATAAACCCAAGAAAGTAGAGGAAACAACAAAATTATTGACTATGTCCAAGAAGCTTATTACAGGAAGGTGTTCTGCTCATAGGCTCCGGCAGTTCCGTACCTATTTTTAAAAATAATTTTCTTTCAAAGCTGGCAAAAGCTCTACTTCCTGCTTTTTTGGTAGTAGGGCAAATCTTTGTCCCCAGGGAAGTTGTTCCTGCCCAGGGTAGTGCAGAAGACCTGCAATGTGTGCTGCAAGGTGTGAGATTTGCCAGTATTCTAATGTCATTTTTTATAATCGCTTTTTTCCAACAGATTTTATCTGTAGGAATTCTAGTTTTAAATGTTTAAGTTACTCATCTCTAGCAGATAATTTTTGTATGGGAAGAACTTGAGATGGATAACAGAAAATCTTCATTTTTAATAGTTAGCACATATTCCTAATTTATGACAAAACAATAACTCCATCTTCTTTCTTCTCAAGAAAAAGATTGCTAGAGTAAGACTTTGCTACTGAAATTTTACTGTATAACAATATAGTATTTTCTACACTAATATTTTGTAAAGAAACCTCTTTCTAGTTTAATTACTTGGCCTTGTAGCATTCAGTAACACACAACAGCTTTCTCTGCAGCAATCACTGAAATGGCTGTATAGAGGTTCCTTGACAGCAGAAAGGGCTTACCACCATTCTAAAATAACTCCAAGGGTTTCACATATTGTGGAGTGCTGCAGAATTTCTTTGAGGCAAATGCAATGCCAGATGTAGACACTTCTGCGGGTACTGACTGAATGCCTTTCCAGGTACTCCAACAACATTACTGTGCTTAATCAGTAGAGTTTATATTGGCCATAAAACCACAGAGCATGGTCTTCTAACTGGAGCCACATGATATGTTTACCACCAAACCTGAAAACTATATTTATTCTCTGTGCTCCACATTATGGAGAGGAGGAATGACTCACAATTACTATTAGACATCTGAACAATTTCATTTTAACTGTGGAATATACTCACTAGATAGTAGTATCAGTGTATAAAGGAGCAGGGGGACATAATCAGGCCGGGTTAATGCATACTGCAAGTTATATACATATGTATGTGTGTGCTTGTCAGTATTACTATTTAAAATTTGTTTAAAATTATGAATCCATGGAGATTCAAATTTTTCAAAACAATTTTCTCTGAACTCATAACAGCATTTTGCCTATAAAAATCTCAGACCAGATAACAGTGATTAAACTGTGAGTTAGATGACAAGCAAAGTAACAAAAGATTGAGATCTCATTGAAATTTATCAATTTTTTTTTTTTTTTTGCATGTTGTCCAACATATTCACTGCATAGCTTTGAACACAGGAACAGAGCATTTTCCTACCAAGATCATGGTGTCCAGTACTGAACCCAGAGGCAGATTGCTGCCCACCCTCGTGGTGATGGATGTGGCGTGTGCTGCTGTCATGGTTACACCACCATCTTCTTTGCATCTCTTCCTCTGGCTGCTCGGCAGAGGAGCTGCTTCTGCTGAGAACCACTGATTACAATACTAATGGTAAGCATCAGATGGTGTTGCCCCCAAGCTACTCTGATTCAATCCAGAGTTTTATATGAAAATTACGTGATTCTCAGTGTAAGCAAAAAATCAGGCTAGATCCTCATTAACTTGTTAAAGATACAAATATGCATTGACTTTTCTTAGGCCATAATGATTGAAGCTTTTCACACTTTGAGCTCTGGAAAGAGAACTTTGGAGATGATGCACTTTCACTTGGAAGGGTGCAGTAGAATTTAAGAGTAAATAATGGATTTTATTTTGCATTTCGTATAATTTTAAAGAGTTCTCAAGGACCCAAGCCTAAAGAGGTCAACATGGAAATCGTTGTTCACTTCATCAGGTTTTCAACCAGGCCTCAATAACTTATTTTTTAAAAATGTCACATCACATTCCATTAAATAAATCCAATAAAACTCCATTATTAAAAGCACAGCCTCTCAAATAAAGTGATGTAATTATTTCCTTTTTCCTAATTTGTACTGGTTATTTTGGAAAGGGTGGTAATATTTTCTTTATTAACATTAGTATGACTCCAGTGAGCTGAGTATGCTTTAGAAGACTCTCTACAGGTTCTTGGTGATTGTGTTAATAAGAAATATTAGCTAACACGACGTGGAAACAAGTGCTTGCTGCAGACATGACCAAAATGAAATGCCTACAACTGTTGAAACTTCTGTCTGGTGAATAGATAATTTCTATACTGTTCTGAACAAATCCATGTTATTGTAAAAAAACTCCACATCTCTTGTCACTAAATTTGGCTTCAAAAGGTAGAAATGCACAAAAATTCCCCCAGGGTGCTGTGCTGCAGTGCCAATGAAGGTAAAGCCAGTGGCTAGTTCCTTCCAGGGACTTTAACTCTTTTCTTGTTTTCTTGGGTGCATGGTTGAGGGTTATTTTTTTGACTTTACAAAAATAAATACCTCAGCTCTAGATGCCTATTCATCAGAGTATTTTGGCAAATAAGCCTTTGAAACTCATCAGGCTCCTGTCTTTCCCCCAGAGAGCTCCCGTTTACCTGGGACCTGGCTGCTTGATGTAGACTAAGTCTAACATAATGATAAGAATAAATCTAAATAGCACCTTCCAAACTACTAGGCCTTTGGGAAATTCACACTTCTACTTGTGTGAAAAAGCCAACAGACTCATTCAATAAAATGTTGCTTTACTGATAATACCAGTAAGTTGTTGAGTTCTCTTTCCAGACACAGCTTGGAAGAGAAAATCACTTTTCTATGTACAGATTGAATATCCCACTCACCTCTGTTGTTACTGCTTAACTGTAATAGAGTCATAACAGAGAATAACTTGTATCTTTCTGCCCCAAGTTCATATGTTTCTAATTTTAGGGTTTTGGTTTGGGTTTTTTTCTTTTTGTTTTTTTTTTCTTTTTCCACAACTGATAAGAAAATCTGATGCCGGTGATGATGTCAAAGTTGCTGTACTGCCTAGTAAGGCCTTATAGGACTTGTATGTCCACATCATCATCCAGTACAATTGCTCTCTAAAGTCAAAAAATGTGCTTGTATACAAGATGATAGAAACAGCTCAAATAATAAGGACCAGAGATTTTTAAGAGCATATGTAATAATTATGTGTTCCACAAAGACACAACCTGTACCAATCGCTAAAATGTCAGAAAAGGGCACTGAAAATTAGGAATCATGATTCAGATAGACTACTTTCACATACCCAATTCAGGTCATAGTCTTCATGTGATAAAACCCCACATTATTGCTGAAAAAAAATACCATTAATCAGTGCACGAGATGCAAATAAATCACTTGCTGACACTTATTCGATATTATCAGTTTTATTGCCACTCTTTACTGTATGGTGTTATGCCTTGTTTATTGTACACTATTCAAACCCCTGACTGGACAAAATGATTAATTTCTTCAGAACCTTTCTATGACATTCATCAGTGCAATATTTAGTTCCTTCACTACACATTCATAACAACTATCTGAGATAAGTGCATATTGATATTCCTATTCCAGAGATAGCAGATGCAATGCTAGAAATCCAAAATCTGATTTAGTGCTATATTGTTCTTTAGATATCTAAGGCAGAAGGATTTACTCCAGTTGCAGCTGTGAAGTCTCAGCATTGGTGTATATTGCATTCCCAAGTCACATGTCCAGGATATTCACAGCTCAGGTAAAGCCTTATCAAGTGTGGGTTTAGTAACCAGCATAGAATTACTGTGTGTCAGGAGCATGCAGAAAACCAATTCTCCAGGTCACTAAGCAAGAGGACATCTTTTTTCTTCCTGCAGCACCCTGCCTCATTCACTCAATCCTATTCAGAAATAAATGAGTTGGGATTGAAAGAGTTTTCTCTCTACAGAAGTCATGAGGCCACCAACTGCTGGAGCACTGGAAAGTTTTGAATGACCACCCCAACATTCTCCTGTCCTGCTCTTCCCTAAGCATCCCCCGTAGGTAGATACCTGTCACAGAGTACTGGGACAGATCAGCCCCTTCTTCTTTAACCCAGAATGCATTTTCTTTTTTTCCCCTTCAAAAAGAATCCCCTTAAATTCTCCTATTACATACCATCTTCTTCAGTGCCATATACTTCCTTACAAGTGTTACCTGGGTGCAAGTCCTGTAAACTTCCTTGTGGAGCAGTTCTGAAAAAGGATCCAGAACTTCTGCAACGGGTTTCAGATATTTACTAACAATGGAAGAACAGGAGAATTCAGTTATTTCCTCTACTCTGCTTGGGGGCTGTGGAGGATACAGGAGGGAGAGTTTCCCTTCTCATGTGCTCTAACTCCCTCTTGACAAAACTTACACAATCAAAAGTTTCAGTTGCAGGAAAAGTTTTGTTTAGCTCCAGGGGTGGATCATAACCACTGTGAATAAAACTTCTACAAGGTTTACTGCACAAATGAAATCTGAGAAAATCAAGCTTAACAGACAGTTTAAAGTGGATTTAATTTTCAATTTCATATTAAATGTTCAAAAATAATACTTTGGGTATAACAGCTACTCTTCCTCCTACATATTCTAGGAATATGTGTAGATTGTATTATGAGGTGTCAGATCATCTTTTAGTTGAGCAAACCAATATATTTTCTTCTTGTCTCATTCATCATGATACAAAAAATACACTAAAGTGGATATTTAAATTCATATTTCTCAAAATCTAAATGGCTCCATGGAGATTTGAAGTAAAAATAATATGTAAGTCCAGTTTGAAAATTCATCTTAAGAAAAACACTGAAATATCAAAAAATCTGAAAAGTGACAAAATCTGACTTACCAAAGTGCTGAATATTTCAATATTCTGATATCCTCCACACAATATTGGTGTGGAGGATATCAGAACATCACAGGAGGATGGATATACATAGAAAAGCACGTAAATTTGACTTCCAAAACAGCTGGTAAAATAAGAGAGAGAAAAGGGGAAAGGATAAATTTCAGGTTTGTTTGTTATTAAAAACCAATATAACCTATCTTTTCTTGTCCCCTAAACAAACACTGGCATATATATATAAAATTGAGTTAATAGAATAGTTTTTATAATTTTGTGGGTTTGTTTGGTTTTTTTTTTCTGTTAAACAGAGCTTAAAGTTTGGCAAATATTATTCAGGGACAATTTTGGTTTAATTGATCTTGGGCTAAAAGAATGAACTGGAGGATTTCTTGAGACTGCTGCCAGGTCTAATCTCCTGTGATGAGTACCCAGGGACAGCTGTAACTTGATGCATATTATCAATCATAAAATAAGATTCTGTACAGACTGCAGAGCGGGCGCTGCTTCTCGGCACAGTCATTCTGGTACTGGTAAGGTATTTAATTGCAATGTGATCCTCACTATTAAAGATGCATGAACTTTTTAAATGGTGCAGGGAAGTCTGGGAATCTCTTACTCCTCAAGCCTATTGCTTATAATATTGCTGGTATTCCCACTGCAGGCATCATTATCATGATACAAAGCACTAAGTGTTTCAAGAACTGAGGTTTCAATCAGTCTCCATATGCCCAAATAAAGCATAGATGAATAGTGTAAGAAAATATATTCTAAGCCTTGAAACAAGCAGTAAACAACAGATTTTATACAAAGACTACTGTGCTGGTGAGGCAACTCATTCATTCTTTCTTATAATTCCACGCATTTCCTCACACGTTTCACATTTCTTGTTGACACAAAGCATAGTATTGTTTTATCTCCTTGTCTACCCATTCTGTTATGATATAAAGCCTTCCCTACCTCAGTAATATCAGCTCTATCACTCCAGCCTAATGTTCTCATCAAACCCAGGCAGCCTTGCTCCATTTCTCATCTACAGTGTGCTACTGATCCCCGCATCTCAACCTTCCTGCAGGGCTCCAGGGTGTCTCTGCAGGGGGAGGATCCCAGCGCTGCAGTCTGTACACACGGGAGGGATGCACACTGTGCAGGTGCCACTCAGGGGCCACTGATCTCCCTCTGACCCAACCTGCTTACTCCCTATAATTGTCTCTACCTGTAACCTATTTCTTAGTCTGCTTCCATAAACCAATTAATTAAGGGAAGACCAACTTTAAGTACATATTATATATCCGGAACCTACAAAATCTATGTGTAAAGTATGAAAACATTCAAATATATGTTTCAATTTATTTCAATTTATAGCTGTGGTTTACCCTATAAATTCACATTGATAGCAAATGCTTACTCATCTATTTCCACTTTTGGGAAACTGAAACGAATTTGCATGCACACATAGATTACAGAGCTAGAAAATGTGTGTCTAATTAACATCAACGAACAGCTAATTATGAACAATAAACAGAAGATGAAGAGAATCAGTCTGCAAAAGAGGAGAGGAGGATGCCAATTTGATCATATAAATCCTCAATCAAATATTGCAGGGCAGCTAGCACTAACAGGAGCAAATTAACTATTGGCTGCAAGGTTTTCTCAGGTCTGTAGATATTTCTTTCTGACAGGAGCATCTCACCCCAGCCCTGCATCTCACAATGGAAGCAGATGCAGGGGAATAAAAAGGTTGGTCATTTAGGAGGAAAGGTTTTGTTTGAATCAAAATATCTATGACAGCACCCCCCCGAAAAAACCAAACCAAACCAAAACCAAACAAACAAAACCAAAAACAAACAAACAACAAAACCCAACAACAACAAACCAACAACAAAAAAAAACCTGGGAAAAAAACTGAACACACCTGAAATTTAAAACCTAATACTGTTACAGGTGTTACTATGTTGTGCTGAGGTCTCTCCAAATATTGTCTTATATCCAAGCTAAAACCTTCTGAAAATATTTGTGGTTTTTTGTTTGTTTGTGGTTGGTTTTCCTATTTTTGTTATTTTTTTTTTTTTCATTTCATTGTTTCTCTGTATTTCCAGAATACTCCAGAGGTATTCCCCAGATTACCTTTCTTTCCTGATATCTGAAAACTGCTTCTTTTCCTTTAAGGCATTTGTGAAACAGCACGCTTTAAACCTTATCCAAATGTTTTGGAAGACTGAGCAGATGACAAAGCAAGTTTCATTTTCAATTTGTCTTTGTCCATTAAGGGATTACTAAGGAAGTAAGCAGCGTGCAGCCAAATCTCGGGGGTTGTTTCTAATTAAATTCAATTTTTTACCTCTTCTTATTACTTGTTGGAAATGTCCTGTCTAACATTTAAGAGTTAAGAATCTCAGACATAGCAAATGAAGAAACTGGTTCACTCAATAACAGCACAATCCTTGAGCCAAAATACTCTTGAATACGATATTTTCTGATAATGATGGTGTGTTATTCCATGATTCCTATACTTTTACTGTGAGATAAATACTTCATGTCTGTAGGTATGTTACCCAGTGTGCTGACTTGAAACATTAAAATACTGGGATTACTTGAAAGAGAAAACCCTCCTTTTTCATGTGTTAGTATGTGATAAAAATCAGACGATGAAATACTGATTATTTATAACGCATTTAGGGCATAGACTTTTATGGTGTGCAAATGCTGGTGTTAGTTACAGAGTATGCAACCCCAGGGGTGATGCCCACAGCAATTCAGGTATTTATATAAAGAAAACACACACCAGCTTGGCTCTTTCCCACATCCCTACTGGGTGCAACTGAGTGCGGGACAACATTTGCAATTGTGTTTTCTGTGGCCCACAGATTCCTCTGTTTGCCTCATAAATATTATGTCACATATTGTACAGATAGCTCATATTAAAAATGCTTTATTATGTGTTTATAAATTATTAATACAATTTTTATTTCCTCTACTGTCCTGTGCTTCTGTATGCACACCTCCACAGAAGAATAAAAAAATAACAATTTAAAATTAAAAGCATCTGTGTTTCATCTTGAATAGGTTTTCCATCTTGTTGAGGGTTTCTGTTCTTTAACGTCATGTTTTCTTCCAAGTCAATATGTATAGTTTACCAGGATCAAAAACTGTAGCAATGCTGACTTTTATTGCTAGAATAAATATATTCACTATTCTCAGCTGAACAGCAGTATCTGAGACACCTTCAACTGTCCAGACATCAGGAATTATACAAGACATACTATAGCATGAGATAAATGTGAACTTCTAATAAGCTTCCACAATGAAAAAAAAGGAAAAAAGTTCCAGTCAAAAATTCCAGTCACAAAGTGTAAGAAATCATCATCTCTATCCCTGGTTTTTCTAACACAAACGTTTCTTAGCTCACATGGTGCCATTGCCTGACAGGAGTGCAATGTATACACACTTTTTCTTTTTTATGAGATTTGAAAATTTTGTGGCACATATATCTTAGTTGTACATAGTAAATTTTAAACATGTAGCACCTATTAAAAGGTGAGTATAATTGATTAGAGTTACTCAAAAGGAGATGAATTGTTTGGTGGGTTGAATTTAAGACTCTTTCAACTGCACAATAAGAGGAGTTTATCAGGTGGGTTTCAATACTTGTGAAGACAAAAATTTTGACAGTGTAAACTCCTATTTTATATACATTGTTAGCTTTTGATGGTACCCCATTCCCAGGGTCTCCATATATCCTGCTGCATTTGAGAAATAAATTGAGAGTTAACTGCAAAGAGAAACCAGATGGAATTTACGTGCCTAATGTAATCATTTAGAATTTGGATAAAATACTGAAAAATAACTATGAAGATAATAAAACCATCCAATATTAAGAATAATTTTCTCTCTAGTTTTTGTCTCCTTAGGGCTACCTAAGTATGTGGGTAAATACACAAACGGTGCACAGAAAGTTCATCTATTAATATCAGACTTCTCATGCATTAATTATAGGTATATGTTCAATCCCTTCTTGTTAAATAAGAAACTTGACAAGAAGCACCAGAAAAATTCATCGTGTCCCAGATGTGCTAGACTGTCTGGTGGCAGTGTATTGCAGAAGCTGCTGTATATACCCCACAGAAATTAAAAATAGCACTTGCAGCACTCTAAGGCAAACCAACCAATTTCAGAGATCTATACCAATCTTGCCCTTATGCTATTGATAGACACTGTCCTTGTGGCTAGCTCTTAAGCTGTTTTAAAAAGGTTGCAGAAAAGAATTGGCACATGGTCTCAAGAGTGTGTGGATGAAAGGTTCTCAAGCAAACATGGCATGGGAGCCAAAATTCAGAGGTCAAAATCATAAACTATTTCTTGAAAAATACCTATTCATTTAGTCCTATTGAATACATCATTAAGGGCCAGTCTAAACAAAGTACAACAAAGACTATTTTAGCCCAGAATGCAAAAATTTTGCTGTTCTCTTGTGTTCATGTTTTTGCTTAACCTAAAGTTAGGCTTACTCTGCTACCACTAGAGCATTACTGCTTTTTACATGCAGTATTTAGTGAAAAAGTAAAAAATCACCTTTGGCAGCAGCCACTAGCAGTCTATGTTAAGTATCACTAAATTGCACAGCCCTCTGACTAGGTTTTAAATGTAGACAGACTTAAATGAACTTGCTGCTGGTCCTAGGAAGTATTTTACAGCAATTCTTGAGCAAGGACAGAGAACTCGAGCTACAGCCACACAATACATTGAGCAGAGCTTTTCCCTGCCTGGGCAGCAAATGGATATGCAGCCCGTGTCTCTCCAAGGAGTTCCCATCTGCAGTTTAATACTCCAAGTACCCTGGGAACCTGTATGTTATTAGACTGCAGTTACTACAATGTTTAAATTAATTCATATAGCAGTACAGGTTCCTGTGAGTGTAATTACATGCACGTGGATGGTGTTTGGATGAATGACTCCCATACTTGTCCACACCATGGCTGCAACTATCGAAAAGATTATTAAAAGGCAAACATCTTACCTGCTCCCAGCAATACACCACAACAGCCTTTTCCCTTCCCACTCCTCCACTCCAGCTGATGCTCTCAAAGACACATCCTGGGAGTTACCAGCCACAAACAAGCTCTGAAGGCTCTGCTGTGGTCTTAACAACAAACCCTAATCCTGCCTGGCATCCTGTGATAAATAAGTTGTTAGAAGCTGCTGGAAGTTGGATCAATGTAAAGAAACATCACCCCAACGAAATATGCACAGAAATTTTGCAAAGCAGGAAGCTGCTGAGAGAGAAATGGCATTGTTAGAGTGTTAACAGCATCCAAGCAGCTGCGCCTGGTCCTTGGCAATCCCAGTGCAATGTCAATAGAGTTACTCCAAACGTTTCAAAGTCTCTTAGCATTGCAAAATAACTATGAATACTACCATCTGAAAATACCGCAGTAATTCATCCCCATTCCCCCTCCCAACACCCACCCTGGGCTGTTGCATTTACCCTCTGTTTGTATTTTACCATTTAGGGCACTAGCTGAACTTTGCAATGAAAGGTTAACAACCCCGTGTTCACAGGGTACTTACCTGTCTTGGCATCATCAATTGTATAGCTCAACTACTTAAAAGAATGAAAATTTGCAGGCTCCTATTTGGACTATTCAGCCATTTAGGGAATAAGGAATAAGTAGGAATCCTACAGATTTGTCTTGCACTGTGCAGTCCCTGAATCACCTCACAAAGCACATGTAACACATAGTGATTGTGGATTTGCTGGATTTGTACTGGGTGGTGGTGGACCGAAAAAAAAGTAAAGATTATGGTAAATATTCACTTAGAACAACTGTGAACTTAAACACAGGGCTCTGAGTCCATTTAAAATAAGAAAAAGTCATGGTCAAGGGAGTGCATAAATGAACTAAAGATTGAATTATATGATAAATCACTATGATCTTTTTTCATTCCTGGCTTCCAAGTTTAGCTAAGAAATAAAATAGTTGAAGGAAAAAAAAAAGGTAAAATGTGAGATCAAAAGTTTTTTCATCAAAATATGAGTATTTTTTTAGATGTCATGCACTCTTTTATTAATATGGATTTCAAAATCCATCTACTTTCAGGTCTTTACTTGATAACTGGAACATTTTAAAGAACTCTGATTTACACTAAAAATATTCTGCACAGCTCTAATCAGAATACTCATGAGTTCTCTTCTGTGACAGCTACTCCCTCTACAGCTTTTGGCAAGTGACTAAGGATGAAACTTTGTCTAGTAAAGTCAGAGGGTATTTGAGTGCTGCTTTAAATGAGGCCAACATTTCATAATCAGATCATTCCCATTTACAGTAAGGCAATCAGGCATGTCTGAAGAGTAAGAACTTGTAACATCATTTATAATTGACATATAAAATCATATTCTAAAATGCAACATTTTCAGTCCTAAACTGTATTTGCTCCAGTAAATAGATACTTCATGATCATCAGCGATCGCCAGTATTGTTCTTCTTAATTACATTTGCAAGTAATTAATGCCATCGCCGCCTTCATGGATTTGAAGTATTCCCTAAATGTTCCTATACTGAGCAAAAGGGGAATACAGCGATAACGTAATCTAATTGCAAAGTCGAATTGTAAGGATTTTTAATAGCAACCACTCTATAACACTTTTAATTTTCTGTCTGCTTCATGAGCATTAAATAATTATTTCTCACATTACCCATGTGAGTGGATTGCACCATTCCTGTCTGTAGACTTGGTAGTGTATATTCTCCCTCTACTGTAATGCTGAACATTTTACACTTGAGAGATGTGTTTCAGACACAGCCTGACTACCAGTGGTGCAAATGTGTTCTGCAGTGGTTGTATGGCATCTTTCAAGCAGCATCCATGGAAATTTGGTACATGGTCTGGCTGCAGCGCTGGATCGCATATCTGCATGCAGAGAAACTTTGAATGAAGAGCTTTTCAAATCAGCAGATGATACCGTAGGAAATCATGGGATGCCATCTGCTTTACTCTCTTTACATTTTAGCACTTCATA
>WEIT01018831.1:7408-38607 GCA_013389985.1 Dryoscopus gambensis | reverse complement strand
ACATTCTTAGTGCAAGATCACATTCCATATTTATGACTTTTCAATAGAAGGACTGGTACATTACTTGTAAACATGGATTTTCAATGCCAAGCACAAAGTACTAAAAATCACAGTAGG
This sequence comes from Dryoscopus gambensis, assembly GCA_013389985.1. NCBI lineage: Eukaryota > Metazoa > Chordata > Aves > Passeriformes > Malaconotidae > Dryoscopus > Dryoscopus gambensis. The sequence goes on along the minus strand of WEIT01018831.1, from coordinate 38,490 downwards.
GATATTGAGCTAAGGGAGACACAACCATCCACTGTGTGAAGGGCAGTTTCTCAGAATCAACTTATCAAGAACCTCTACTTGCATGGCATTATCCTGAATTTGATATAGAAGAGCAATGGGGAAGCCAAGCATGGCTCATTTCCTCAAGGGAATGGAAGACCCAAAGCATATCAAGTGATACCCTCCAAATGAGTTCACCCATGTCAACAGTTCTGCTTTTCTCCCTGACTGCAGGGAGCCTGATGTTAAACTGGACAGCGAGTCCGGGAGATTCTGACATGGAGTGAAACACTCCTTAGAGCATGTTAAAGGTTAAATTTAATGACTGCAGAGCATATATAGAAGAAAAAAACCCCAAACCATCACTAGCTTTTACCTGCAGCATAATGTTGGTCAAGTTACCATCCTTAATAGTTATTTCCCTCATATTTAGGGGACATAGAGAAAGAAGACACACTAGATATATCATAATCTCAAGAGTATGAGAAACAAGGTGGCCATTGCTTGCACCTTCATTTCAAATGCCCCATTAAATGGCTGATTTGGGAGCAAAAATCATAATTTCATAAGGGTAATTGGATACATTTTCTTCTCTTGCAAACAAATTACCCCCTGGCACAAGAATTTAAAAATCTTTGGCAGCAGACCTCCTGAAACCCATCTGTGTTGGAAATTACTTTTTTGCTTTTGGGTATACTGTATTTACATATTTTGTTTTATTTCTCAATATTTAATCTAGTGAGAAAAGAGACTCTTAGGACCAGAACTGAAGCTTCTCAACAGGTTTTAAAAAATATAGGTGTCCAGAAGAAACTGGCTATAATAATATAGCAACGTGTCAAACTGGAACCAAACTGACTTCTGTTAGACAGTGCAATATTCATTTTAAGATGTTTCTAAACATCTCTTTTTTATGTTATACCAAGAGTTAGAATTTGGTACAAATGCAAATGGATGACTACTCTATCAAATGCTTGTAACCTCCCTAATCTTTCCTTTGGTGAAATCTGCCATTCTGGGTCTCGCAGCAGTATGGAATCCCTGTCATTTTCACACATTCTGTTTATTTAACAGAAATAATTTATAAAATATTTGGACAACCAAAGCTCTGGACAGTTGAGAACAGAATTATCCCTCCCAATTTAAAACGATGGTGCTGTGACCCCCTCCTTAGCAATGGCAAGATATGAGCAGATGGTAAATCCTACTACAGCTGTATTAAACTCAGCTGGGTTGAATCAACTTTCTCGGTTTGCTCCTGGTCAATATTCCTCTTGCAAATGTGGAGTTGCAATGAAATAGGAAGAGATAATTTCACCAACTGGAAAAGTGACTTTTAAGTCTGTGTTTAATCATGTGGATTTTTGAAATGAAAAGAAAAAAAAGCAGTGCAAATTCTTTGAAAGTAAAATTGTAGTTTTCTAAATAAATAGCATAAATGCATGGTAAATTTCTACCATGAAATGTCTTAGGTCTTCTATACATCTTAACCAGAAACATGTCAGTATAAAGAAAAACTTCCTCATATTGAGTAGTACAGGCACAAAAGAGAAACACTCCGGGTAAAAGCTTGCCCTCTCTTGTAGGAAATGATCACTGCTAAGACCCCAACCACTTTGAGAACTAAAAAAAGTATCCAAGGCTGTCAAGGCTGCAATCTATGAAAAACACAAGCTGTTTAACTCAAATGAGCAAAGATGATTTACAGAGATACACCACTCTAAAGCTGTAAGTGGAAAAAGCAAATGTGACATTTCAAAGGACACATGTTGCAAAAATGATGAACTTCAGGGCATAAACTTGTTTCCAGGTGAGGTTTATAACAAATTATTTTCTGGTGCAGCATCTGGCAGTCTACTGCCAAAGGTACCCAGGTAGCTGAGCTACCATTCTGCTTGCAAATTTCTCTATTCTGCATTATTTGAGGTTATTCCTACATACCCTGCATTAAGTATCCATGGTCAAGGACAAAAGTAAATGTCCTTAAAGGACAGATGTCAGAAATTACGCATTATTACAGACATAAAAGGACAGAAGAATACAAACTGTAATAAATTTTTAAAAAAAAAAAAAAAGCCTGAAGAAGAAATTCCAGCTATGAAGTACATGAGCACTGTGAAGCTGGTTATTCCTGCGTGCACTGACTGGCCACGATACTGTTCCCTAAATGATACTTATCAGCAAAATCTGGCATAAGCCTCCCCAAGCAGACACAGACAGATGTACCTTCTAGGACTCACATGGACAGGAGAGCACATTAATAGTTTTGAAGTACGTTTTCCACATCATGACAGTGCTGAAGTATGATAAGATTCCACACTGAAATTTTGATCAAAAAATGTGAAAGGCACTGAACCAATTGACCCTGAGGAAGGCAGAGGGCAGAGTCTGCAGATGATAAAACAGTCCTGACAAGCTCGACAGCAAGGACAAGAGAGTTGGTACCAATACCTCCCTGTGATGGCCAGACTTAGTAAGATGATACATGTGGCTCTTTTTCTTATCTTTAAACCTTTCTTGGTCTCCTCATTATTTCCCAGTCGGTAACTAAAGCATTTGCATTCAGCTCAGACATTTTCTTCCAAAGTCACAGGGTGGGAGGTAAAGGGGGTACTGTCGCTTAGAGGTGTCAGAGCAAAGAGGAATGTTGGGTGCTGCCTGCAAGGACACACAGATCTGGGCTTGGACCCTGTACCAGCCACTAACGTGTGCCCTCAGCAGAGTGTCACAGGCAGAACTCCAGGCTCTGAGCATCATCAGATGGTAGAATGAGTATTTCCCACCAATTTGTCTTGCTATTTTCATTTGTACTGGGTATATTTTCATTTCCCTCATTTTCCAAACTTTGGATAGGGTGCCAATATTTCAGTCTTTCATATGTAAAGTCTCTGGCAGTCCTACTCCAAACTTTAACCCCTGTTATGCCAACAGTGAGCACTGGATCAACTAAATGTGCATAAGAGAGTGATATCAAACAGTAATTTCCAGTCTTCTCCTACAAAACACTGAGCAGGCAGGGGGTGACACATTACCATTTGAAGTTACATGTGTGAAACCTATGGGTGTATCAGCAGCACTGTGTCAGAGTCACATAACAAGGAGCTACTTTAGCCTTTCAAGGTGGAACAACCTTCGCAACCATGGAATAAGAAAATGGAAGCAAACTCCAGAGCTTTTTGGGCTGGATACCTCAGTAGCACCTAAGGACACAACATAAGCAAATCCTGAGAGGAGAGAGAATCCTTCCCCCTTGTCAAAGGATAGCACTGGTAGAGCAGAAAAGGAAAAACAGCTTCTGCGTCTGCATCAGGGAAAAAAGCTGGAACCTGATTCAGAGCAGGAAATACTCTGTTAATCTCTATAATGAAATCAAATTATCTCCTACAAAATAGGACATCAACTTCTCTGAGAGCACATGTGCTCAGTTTTGGATAGAGAGGAACAGTTCCTCATTCAGGATGGCCAGGGAGTGCATTCAAAAAATTTTCTGGCCCAAGGGATCATTATGATCATCTGCTGGTTTTGCAGAAAATGTGCCATAGGATTTTGTTGAGTATTTTTCACATTAGCCCCTGGGACATGAAAGCTAAACATAAAAGAAATAATACTGATTTTAAAATATCTTTCTAGCTATAAAACTGAAAAAAATCTAAAAGAAATACATTCAGAACAAATTAATAGACTTAAAGAAGGATTGATTACATAACCAAAAGCCCTAACTTACATAGAGTTGGCAAATACACGCAGTAAATTATATTGAGGAAAATCACATATTCTATGACATGTAATGTAGCATAACTGCCCCATATTTGTATTTTTTAACAAAGTAAGTGGGTTGGACTTCCTCCTTCTCATGGTAAAGGAAGCAGGAAGAAATATAAAAGTAAATATATCTCCATTTGAAGCCTGAATAATGAAGTATTCTTTGTAATGTGTTGCCATGCTGGTGTTATGTTATGAATATTGGAAGAGCACAGGCAAATTCCTATTTTCCAAGAGGAATTTCAAAAGATTCAGAACTGCAAACAGTTTTGCTTTATGAGTGTGATGTCCAAAATCTAAAGGGTGTTTTATATAAATCTTGAACAAATATATGTACAACACAACAAACCAGATGTGTGATGAGAAAGGAAAGCAAATTTCCCTCTAAAAGAATAGCTGCATGTTATGCATATTTTAAATAATCTAGCAATTCATTTGCATTTTCATAGCATTTATACTCACAGCATAAGCCCAAAAATAATATGGAAGGAAATTACTCTACCTTCAGGTTTTTGCAACATTTGCTCATGAAAAAGATTAGGCTTCTACTAATTCTACAGCAATTTAATAGTCCCATCATCCTGCTTCCTTCAAAGAGAAAACCATTTGTTTGGTTTTGCTGTATTGAGTATTTTTAAAGAGAGGCAGTGTACAGTCTGTCAGTAATATAATTATTAGATAATATTCTTGAATTTTAAATGTATGAAAAAGAAACATTAAGTTTTTGGCTAATCTTCAGTGAAAAAGAGATAGGACAGCTTTTGTGAAATAAACCACTTAATCAGATTAGCTTTAGAGCCCTGATTACTGTACTTCACATTCAAATAAATGCCAAAGAATAATTTATTTGATGTAGTAGTTAAGCTAAAAATGCAGAATCGACAGAATATGGAAGTTCTTTGATCTTTTGTAGGTGTTCAATGTACTCTCAATGCTGCCTGATGAGCGACAACAATTCATAATGTTTTAAAAATAAACCTCTATGCACAGGGGGCTTTTTTAGCTTTAAGATTCTGCTTTTATTATATAAATGCTACTTTGAAGATTTTTTTTTTCCTTCTTATTAAAAAACATATTTTATTCTTATCTTTGAATGCAGAATTAGGAGCTAAAATAGATTTGTAAAAGGGGAACAAAGTTGACTCAGATCCTTTTTCAAGAAGATATTAACAATATAGTCAGCAAGGTAAGTTTCTCATTTACTTTCCTTTTCGAAGCTTGTAAAAAGTGACAAGAGTCAATTTGGGTTCATTCTTGTAGTATCTAGGTACATTTTTCTGAATGCCATGTTCAGACAGGCCTGCCTTCAAGTGTGTCTCCCATTTCCTATCACTCTGTCAGCACAGAAAAAAAATTGTGTGAAACAGGAAGGGATATTAAATATTGGGAATAAGCCTCCCTGCCATTTCCCACCACCACCCCTGCTTGCTCTTGACATCATCTAAAAACCAGCCAAAATTTTCTAAGAAATACAGATAGTCCAAAATAAAGATTGACAGGAGGATTTACTCTCTCTCAGAAAATTTTAACAAAGCAGCAAATTAATTTTTTCCATCTGGAAGAATTTTTAACTTTCAGCCAAGCTTCTCCTATCACTTTCTGCTGGTACTGATCAAGCTGCTCATGTTTGTTTCTTTAAATTGCAAAATCATGATTCATTCCATTGGCAGCTTCTGGTCTGCAGTAGACAAAAGGGTTGGTTATTTCAGATTTCCCTCACAGCATTTCAGAGACTGGAAGCAAAGAAGCTCCAGTCAGTACAAAACTGTTCTTGGCTCACCAAAGTCTGCATTAGGACAATTCGTGTGGAGCAACAAGGCCAGCAAGATAACGGAGGCAAAGCATTCAGCCCAGCTAAAAATTCACTTTCAAGCAGCTATTGAGGTTGGTAAGATAATGGAGAGAGATTGTATGTCACAACCTCTTCTTTATTTATTTAACTATGTTTTGAATTTCCCCCTTAGGAATTTTTGATATGAAACAATTCTGTTGGTGCTGCACTGCTGAAATATGGTCATCAATTGAAATAGAACAGAATGGACTGGGCCATGCACTTTCAACAAGACTAAAGTGAAGCAGATTTTAGTCAAAAGCCTTGAATATGTTTCAGAAAAAGAAAGAGGAATTCATATTTTCAGAAGACATGATTTTTGCCTTTATTTATATAATTAATAATGTATTTTCCCCCAACCCCCAAAAACCCCCGTCAACAACTATTATAAAATTTGAGCTTTTAGCGATTTTCCAGAGAGAAAACAGTAAAAACAAACCAACCACCTGCACAATGTGATTCCAAATGTAATTTACATGCATTTAATTATAGTTCTCACAACATTTAAGATCACAATACAATCTTGGTATTTAAAAATAACTTGGTGCATCATTATTATTTTTTCAAATTTATGGGATTCTAGAAGTTAAAAATTTAACATAGGTTTCATTACAGTTCTGTTTGAGTTTTTTAATCAATACTGACAGTGGCTTTAACAAGTCAAATTTCTGTTTGGTAAAGTAAACACTTGGGCAGCAAGTGGTCAGGATTGCAGCACATCAGATTGCTAACTGGGGGCGGGTAGGGAAGTCATTCCGAGACTTTCACTGCTTAATGTTTGCATGACTTTATTCTATTGCTCTACATCCAATGGAAGAGGTAAGAGAATGGGATTTGCTCAAAAAAGGACATCTTAAGCAGCAAATAATTCTGCAGAAAGTTGTACTAATTAACCTCCCCTCTCTCTGCCTAGCACACACCTCTCAGTTGAGCACGTTCTCTCAGCTCCTCTTCTGTCGTGGGCTGTTTGCCCCGACACCTGTTTGTTTTAGGCTTTTTCTTCCCAAAGTCTGGTCTCAGAGCCCAAAGAAAGACGGAGCTCATGGGTTCAGGTTTCAAAGTTGTTTGTTCTTTCTTATCTCAGAGCCTGTTATCAGCCACCGCCGCTTCACTGCTACAGAGCTGCATACAGTCTGAAATCTCCGCTGAACTGCCCCCAGGCTGGGATGTCCCGTACCTTTTCTAGGGGTCCTGTGACCCAACCACCTTCTACAACAGATTTTTATTTATAGTTCTATACCAATTAATTCTAAACATGTCATGTCTACCTCTACCAATCTTTTTGTGCCACCGTCACTGCAGAAGATGGAGGAGAGAGAAGAAAGAAGAAGGGACAAAGGACGAAGGGACACTGCCCTAATTCCTCCATCTTGACCTTCTCTGACCCCATTCTAAAACCCCAATTTCTAGGTTTTTACCCTGTGATAAGCTAAACTACTATCTATTTTACACTCTCGTGGCTTGTAGCTCTTCTCGTAATGTTGGTAATTTTTCCCATGGGCTGAGGTCAAAGACGGTATCGTTTTGGGCTCTCCGCCAGGGTCTTAGACCCTCCCGTCGGGGTCCCAGACTCCCCAGGGCAGCCAGAGGGATGCCCTGGACTCCAACACTTTTCTTTCACTTGCCTCTACTGCATTATCCCCCAGGCATTTCTGCCTCTTCCCTGCTCTCCTCCAACAGGCCACCACCTTCCCTCTCCAGGGTCCCTGCCAGCCAGAGGGAAATCTCATTGTAGTGTCTTCATTCAGCCCCTCAAATCTGTTCTTCCCAGCTGTAATGGCCTCAAGATGGGATCTAACACAGGTGTGAGCACGTTCCTGGATAACAGAGACGGGAGAACTGCCCGAGTGAACCCAGTCAACATTTTTCTTTGGTCATCTCTTTAGGATGTGAAGATCTCAGGAGTGTTTCTCACAAAAATCACAACCCAAATCATCAGATCCTGGTTTCTGCATGTGCTGAAACTCATTTCATCATGACTTCTGTTGAAACACCATTTTTACACACTCCACTCTATGAAGAGACACATTAGTTAAAGTTCCTAATGCAGTGTTATGCCATTTTAAGTTATTGTGACTGTTTTCTACTCATATAACTTTTATATTTGTCATGTTTTTTTTGGTTTTTGCCTTCACATTTGTGAATTTGTGCCAGAGCACTTAAATAACTTTTGGTTTCAAGTTCACACTAGGACAAAACCTCAGACTTTTGGTAAACTCCAAAAGGGGCATTGGTGGCTATAAAGATTTAGTCGCATGTTTCTGCTCAAATGTTAGCAACAGAAACAATCTCCATGATTAAGTGCTCTCACATGACCTTTTAAATTGATCTTACAAGGGGTTTGTGAAAAACTGTGGTCTTGAGCATGCCACAGTGACTAAATTCCTCACAAATCACGTATGGTTTACATAACTGAGTGTCTCGGCTCTCACAGTCAGCACTAGAGCTACTTACTAACACATGAAAAATGCACTCTCAGACTTGGCACATGGCTTCTGCAGCTGCCAAATACACCCCCTGTGAGACAGGAGCAGGCTGGTGAGGAGGAGATCATTTCCAACACTGCTAGCGACAGGAAGAAGAATGAGAATTCTGTTTATCTTGTTAGAGATTTTCTGATCATATTAGTGATTTCATTATGCCGTTCCTAGAGACCAAACCTTTAAAAATGGCACAGAGCTCAAAAATGCCCTGTGAAAATTGCTGCTATGAGTCAGACTCACACCATATTAACAGCACAGGAATTATACAATGTCATGGAAATACAAACACCCGTTGCAGTTGGTTGGTTGAATGCCCTTTTGCACTGATATTCACACAGGTGAACCTGACTCCATCCCATAATTTATCCCAGTGCCTGGTTTCTGCACACATTTCACTACAGGCTATGGACACATTTGCTTTTGTGCTTTCAGGCCAGGCCTGAAAAACAAGATGACTGAGTTACTGAAGGGAAGAACTTCAGAGCAATAAGTGTAGCTCAGTTATGATCAGAAAAGGCCCAAATTCTTTTAAATGTATGAAAGGATTCCAGCTGGATAGAAGAATTTTAAAAAGTAAATTTCAAAACTTCTGGTGGAATAGGAAAATCTACACGGGATGTTATTTTATTCATTAGACCCCCAAAATAACTCCTAATACACCAATCATCACCATGTTAAGGTACCTGCAACAAGATTAGAAGGATATTAATAATCTGCATATGGTTCTAAGACATGCTTTTTTTTCTGTGCATGTGTCCATAATCAGTTTCTTTATTCAGATAAATTTGCCTTCTCCTCTTTCCTCCCTCTTTAAAATAATAAAAAGTCCTTCTCTACCTGTACATAATCGCTCTGCATAGATTCATGTGCCAGATTATCTCATCTCCTTTTTATCAAACAAAACAGAAATGAAAAAATAACAAAACGATCACTTTTTGGAGCCCTCTCAAACCACTTCTTATTAAAACAGTTTCTCTCACAACATTCTCTCACATCAGAACTGTTGTGACTTACCTAATCCTTTGTGCAATCATAAATTCAAACTATGTAACATAAATGACTGCAGAAAACCCTGTACTATTAGTAAAACTAAACATCTTTTAAGAGGTGACTATACCTCTGGGAAAGGATATGCTTAAAGGATATGCTTTAATTCTTTCACAAAGGCTTCTCTTGTGAAGATGTGAGCTGAGAGCAGCATAATAATTAATAAAAAATTTTTACCACTACCTGTTGTGGATTAATCCACTATCTGGGGTAGCACTACGATAAATAAAAGTTGTATGATATAAGTGTATTCAAATCACTCCATGTGTCATACATAGGAATCTTAAATTTTACATGAAAGGCAAGACAACAAAAAAAGTAGTAAGATTTAGAATACAAGTATATGAGATAAATATTTAGACTATATGTAGAATACAAGTATGCAAGAATACAAGACTTAGGGGGAAAGTGTGAATCTGAGTCTTTTCCTTTTGCACTCTCGGAAAAGGAAAATTTAAAGGAAATTTTGTCTCAAGACAAAAATCCAGGGACTTCAGTCTATATCAAGGGACTGTGAAGAGAAATTGGATCAGACCCTCTGTGAAGTGTAACAAAAACTCTTCACTGATGTCTTCGAGACTTCAGTGGTTTGGCCCAGTCATATCTTTAAAAGGGAAGAAAAAGTGAGCTTATAATATACATAGTTAAGATACGCTATTTTTGCAAAAATTTGAGAAGAGGTGCCAGAATATCCTGGACTCAGTAGCAGAAAAGGAAATCTCATTCATCCACACTAACTTACAAACTTTAGGAAGATCCCATTCTGGACTTCGTATTAGCTGTCCAAATAAATAGCATCTTATCTTCATAAAGGGAGAATAAAGTGATTTGTTTTTTGAGATACTGAATATTCTTTTGCAGCATAAGAGGAGTAGAGACAGAAATAGACACTTGGCTTAATTTCTCCTGTATTTTGACAATCCACAAAAAAAGTGGAAGACAGGATTTAGCCAGAACACAAAATTCTCTCATCCTGGACAGATCAGAAGTACCACTCTATTGAGATTTTCTAACAAATGCTGGGTTTGTGGATGCTATTAAAAGAGAATATCTACATCAAGAGGGTAGGGATTAACAGCAGCATTGAACATAGGAAGGGAAAATCAAGCCCATCTGACAGTAAAGGACAGTAGTGCACAGACAACATTAATTCGATGTGTTTTGATACAGAGGACCTGCTCAGTAGTCTTCTCTCTTTGAATTGATGACAGCATTAGTGGGACAGCATTACTCAACTGCAAATCAGTCCCCAGCTCTCTTAATAAAAATTACTATAGCAAGTCCCCTAGACTGAAGATTTTGGCATTGCACATCAGTAAGATGCATTCGAAGGTGTCTCAGTTGGCATGCCCTGATGAATAGAGGCAAATTTCCCACAAAATACATAAAAGTATTTCAAAGATTACAGTAATTTTATAGATGAAGCCAATAAAGAATTTCCCATCTCAGTAGTCTTACACACAGCATTCCTATTAAAACTTATTTGTTCATTTTATCTTTACTTTTTCCTAACTCCTAGGTGTTGGAAAAGTCAATTGGCTGAGGACTGTAAGTATACTGAAACTGTACTTCAAAATGCTTTAGGGACATCTGAGCCAACAACTCTTCTGTCATACTTTGTTTCACTCACCGTAACTCCAATAAGGATGAATCCAATGCTCGTTTTCCATTATCTTATTTTGCTTCATCAATGTCACATTTTCTGCTGCTTCTCTAACATCTCTCTCTATGATAAGCGCTAGTGTAATTTTTCATGTTGTAGCCTCATTTTATTTTTCTCTTGTTATTTAAAATTCTGAATATTAGGGATCCTACCAGGATATTGGTGCCTTGGTCTTATTCTCAGTCACTTGTCTCACAAGCCTGGAATTCTATCGCTTTGCTGAGCTGTGCCTTAACCTTCCTGACAGCAACACGTCTCTCTTTACAATGTTATATGACAACCAGCAAATCCCTGATTCTGGTATGATGCACATCACTCTTCTCTGCACTTGCAACACAAAAGGTGCCCTTAGAGCTTCCCTTGTCTGACCAGTTAATGTCCCATGATACTGCCAAATTATCCAGGAACTTAACTTTGCATCGGAAGGTGCAAATAGAAGAAGTAGATTGTCTGATGTGCTCTTGGTTCAAAAAAGGTCTAAGATAAATGGAACACCATTAGAAACAGAGGTGAAAGAAAAACAGAGAAGTGATGTCACAGATGCCCTGAATGATTGTCGTATTTTGGAAGTACTATTCATCCTAATATATAAAAAAGGTGGTGGCTAAAATAACTGAATGCTGATGATGATCATGGGCATTCTTATCTGTTACACGGTTTATCTTTGCCCCTGAAGGATTCCATAACTCTGCAAATATCCAAGCTACATATGAAAATATACAGAGGACTATTTAACCCAACTATTTAACAGATAAAACCCACCTTACTGAAGGGAAACTTTATGAAAACAATAGACAAATTGATAGGCTAAGCTGCTGAAGACACACAATAAACACCTCAAAAATAACAGCCATGGGATCGCCAGCTTGTGAAAATAATATGCATCCCGTGGGAGCTGTAGCACTGGTGATGCAATCCATTAAAATAAATATATTTAATTGTACGGAACAGGTAAATAACTATTTCTTAAGCAATGACTGTAGGACCCAGTCCTGGCAATTTATATTGTATAATTTACAGAACAGATTTTTTTCTGTGTTACATTTCAGTCCTCAGTTGCTCCATGTGAAAGTTGTTGCCTTCCAGCCCATAAAAATTCAACAGGATTTTTCAGAAAAATCCATCCTTGGAACTCTTCAAAAAGGTGCTGGGTTTTTTACAGTCAGAATCACATATTTCCTTTTTTCAGTTACTAAAGGAGATATCACTATGACTCGTCCTTGTCATACAGGTGACTTTAGTTGTCAGATGGTTATACTGGCCTTATGTTTATAATTTAATTGTGTATATACCCCATTTTGTAGAAAGGATACACCAGAACCAAATGGCTACTTATGAATATGCAAAAATACCTTATAGTGGTCTTATACAAATTTCAAAGATACATAGGATCGTGAAAGTAACACAAATTATTTGGCATACAAGATGAAGTTAAAATAGGGACACCATATGTCAGTGTGATATTCAATACATCAGGCAGTACTGAAACTACCTAAATATCAGAATACAATATCCGAGAGTGCAAAATGGGAAACAGAAATTGCAACTGCTGAGCTAGAGAACGGGTTGGAAAATCTAGATTGGTAAATGTATTTGGCCATCAGGCCCCCTTTCACAAAAAGGGCACTGGATCTCTCAGCATCACAAATTCCCTACTTCCACGCAGTGCAAAACTGATTGCCATTCTTTTGGCTATTTAGAGTTCAGAAACCTGTGGGAAATCTTCATTACCACCTTCAGTGACACCTTACCAATTGGAAGCAGTGGAGAGAGAGCTGAATGCTTCAGTTTGAAGAGAAAAGTAAAGCACATTTCTGTCATGCTTTGTTTTTGCACCTTGGCTAAGACGTAGTTTTGTGTAGCCAGTCATTAAAAACGCCTTAATTTTATTACAGAGACCTTGATAAAGATAATTCCTTGCTAATGCAGTGATGGTGTTGCATGGTCCTATAGTGTCTCACTTCTCCTTTAGACATTTTAGAAATAATTTTGTTCTCTCATTGTGACTATTTTTCATTTTTCCTTTATTTCATGCACAGAAAGCAAATATAATAATCTTCTTGGGAAAAAAAAGGCTGGTATAAAATTGTGCATTCTTTCTATAATTTTAGGAGGAAAACAGTTAACATTTTATCCTCATGACTTGCAAATGAAAGAAAATAATAATGCTTAGCAAAAGACATTAGAAGAACACATTTACCATGAATCACACTGCCCTTGAAGGTGCAGCTTAAAAAAGCAGAGAAATAGATTTGACACCACTTGGACTTGCAGCTCGGACATGCTGCATTAAACTGTTCAAAATTAATTTAATCTTAGCATGGAGAATAATAGTCTCTCAGTTCAAGGCTTCTGATAGCAGTAATTTGCACTCGAAAGTACTTCCAAAGGGAAAGAATAAATGAAGGGCGACTCTCCAAAACTGAGTGAGCAAATGTATTCACTAAACGAAAGCCTCTTGATCACACTGTAAAAGAACATTCAGGAGAACGACACATTCTATATCATTTTGTGGGTTAGGAATTTCTTCTTGAACTGCTCGCTGTTACAAGGAAAGCTACTGTTCTTCCTGGACTGATGATGGGGTAAGGAGCTGTTTACTTAGAGCTCTTGCATTTTAGCTCAAAAGCTGTGAGATCCACTTGCCTTAGAACCAGGGAAGTTAGACTTGTGTAGTGAAAAATCCTCTTGTCACACTTGCAAAGACAATTGTAGACTAATTGCATACAGGGTATTGGCAACTCCCCTTGCTTTATCAGCGCAGGAAAAAGATCTAACTGTAATAAAGCATTAACACTTCAGCCATTAAAAAGTACCTTATCAACTCAAACCACTTTTATATTTCATGAAAGTCATATACTCTTCACTTACACATTCATAACTTTTAATTCCATTTGCCATACCTGCAGCAAAAATCTTTTGACAGCAGTTTCCTTTCTTGCTGAGGTCCTAGGAGGCAGTGTGATCTCACTGTGAGGGCTCTGGGACACAGGCCAACACACACTGATTCTCTGCTTTAGTTTAAAAGATGTAGTTGATGTTTTATAGCAGCATCAACCCAACAAAAACCGCTCAGGTTGCAACACACTGGACACCTGAACGGGGACACCTCACTGCCTTCAAAAATCCCACGTGGGCAGAGATACCCAACACCGAGACTGCAAGGCTGTGCTCCACTCTTAAGAGTCTGGCCTTCATTGTGACTTCTGCAGGCCAAAATGAGTGCCCTGAAGTATTCTTCAAGAATAAGGCAAAGCCTGACCTGCTTGATGTGTTTCAAGTCTAGGGAAGACGGTGAGGACAATCACAAGGGTTAAGAGCTGATCAACAACATTGTGAAGGTTAATGCTGTATCCAGAAAGGGATGAAAGAAGAGCAAATGGACTGGTGTTGCTGAAAAATCTGGATTTGGTAAAAGTAAATAATTTAGAACTTCTGGAAGACTTGTTTTAGTTTTAAATGGAAAGGCTGGAGGGACAGGGAAGATAATCTTCACCTTTTCATTCAATATTCTGATTCTTTCTGAATGATGTTCTTACCTTTTCATAGTATTAACAACAACAACAACAACAACAACAATAATAATAGTAATAATAGGAATAAACAAGAGTACACATGATCTCCCTTTATTTGTAAAGCTGACAAGCCAAATATCCCAACCACAGTTAATTAGGGAGTTCTAGTAAGGAAGCGGTGACTGACCTGTAAGCATCCAGGCAGGCCTGGAACAGGTAGCAGTGAGGAGATGACTCACAGCCCCAAGGCACGAATTAAAGTCTGGGGCTGTCTCTTTTAGGACCTTGGGCAGTGTCTTGGATTTTACTTTTTTAGCTACACATCTGACGGAAAAAGCCAAAAATATGTTTGGGGACATGTGCACATTTCCTAATCTGCACATGCCCCTGCACAGACACATCTTTCTCTTAGTAAATCCAGCATTGTTTGGAGCTGAGTTCTGTGGATGTACAGCACAAGACAAACTGTCAGCTTAAGCAAATAGTAATTATTAATATACTTTCTAGGCAGAGAAATATGGAGAATGATTTACACTACAATGCACTGAGAGGATGAAAGAGCAATATATTCAATGAAAAATAAAATTTTAAACCAAAATCAATTCTTGACTTTACATCTTTTTGATTTAAATATTTTATCTCATTTTTCTCTTTTTTTTTTTTTACAAATTATAATTATAAGACTCCATTTTTTTGAATGAACTTATTGGCTCTGAGAAAGTCTTCAGAAGAGAGACAAAGAAAAAGTTTCATCAAACAGCAGAAGAGTAAATAATGCATTAGTACTCAAATTTCATTTCTAATCCCACAGCTGCGTTGCTTTTGCAAAGTTACAATAAAGAAAGCCAAAAGGTCTTTTTGAATTCTCTGGTACTACTTAATTTCTTCTGAATAATTTACCTGCCACTAGCTGTTTGTTCTATAATAATTCAAAGAAAACCGGTTATGCCAAAATTCTAAAACAAAAATAGAAAAGTGCTTTCAGAATGCATTAAAAAGTTAAAATAAGTTGAAAGCCTCCAGGATATTGTAACTCATATGCACCTGATATAAACAGCATTGCCAAATACTGGCACTTAAAAGACCAGAACTACTCTAGACATGATGCTTCTGGTACTTGTCACCAGATCAAAACTGGAGGATAAACTGTGAATTTACATTGTCTCTATGCAAATTAATCTTTGAAGAAAATGTAGGTTGCAAGTGTTTGAGGGCTCATCCTTTTATATCCAACAGCTTTCTTAAAACATCTGATTTTCTAATGTTCTTGACTAAAAAAAGGGAAGGATATTTCAGCTTGCTCTTTCCAGCATACAGCCATTTAGTTGCTAAGTTAATTTATTTAATTTCATTTGAAGTACACTGGCTTTTAACCCTTGACTTGGCAGATGAATTAGCACAGCAATATTGAGTGACTTATGGGAAAACTAACCTGCAACTTAACAGGTAACTGATGTTAGAAAACATAATAAAGTATATTATCCCACATTTTTGTTCCTTAAGCATATTAGCAACAGAGAATTACACTGAGAAAATAGTGACTAGTCAACATTTCAGCTCATTTCTGTCTTTCAAAACTCCAGTACTACATCCACTGTTTTTTAAAAGAGTGCTGGTTTTGGCTTCACAGCACCTGGTATGGGGCTGTGGTTTGGATTTTTGATGAAAACTGTGTTGGTAAGTCAGAGATGCTCTGTTACTGCTGAGTAGAGCTTACACAGAGCCAAGGCCTTTTCTGGTCCCCACTCCACCCCGCCAGTGAGGAGGCTGGAGGTGCACAAGCAGCTGGGAGCGGACACAGCCGGGAGAGCTGACCCCAACTGACCCAAGGGATATTCCAGACCATACGGCCTCATCCTCAGCAATATATCTGGGGGAGAAGGAGGGAAGGGAGGGCATTTGGAGTGATGGTGTTTGTCTTCCCAAGTCACTGTTATGTGGGATAAAGCCCTGCTGTCCTGGGGATGCAGAACACCTGCCTGCCCTGGGGAAGTAGGGAATGAATTCCTTGGTTTCCTTTGCTTGCATGACTTTTGCTTTACTTGTTAAACTGTCTTTATCTCAACAAATGGGTTTCCTCAGTTTTACTCTCCAGTTCTGTCACTCATCCCACCAGTGGGAAGCGAGTGAGTGCTGAGTGGCCAGCTGGGCTTAAACCACAACAGCCAGGGAGGAGCACTTTATCATCTTTGCTTCAAATCACTTTTCAAGAGTAAAAATGGATGCCTATCATAAGAACTACCTCATAATGGAACTCAATTTAGGTCAGGAATACACCTTCTTTCAAGGAAAGAAGAATGCAATAATAGCAACCTTCAATCTTTAATTAAATCTAGCAACATATCAGGAATAACAAGTGAAATGGCAATTGATACCAACCCTATTTTTATTTTGAAATGAGGAATGAGTTTTTAGAGTTTGGAGTATCTCTAGGTGTAAGAAAAGTTAAAGTTCTCGGTTTTATAACATTTTATAATTTACATAGATTTCAAATGTTTACGGTTTTCAGAGATAAAAATAAACAAGACGACTACTAGATGAGACACTTTAATTTTGTTAGGCCATAAAGTTTCATGACCCAATTACATTTGAAAACTAAAAGCTCTATCACCTTTGTCAAGAATTAAATGGTATAAAAGTGTTTTGCCTAAACATTGTATCTTTGCTTTAAAAGATAAGTACAGGCAATTAACCTGTTCAATGACTTCTGACTGCACATCCAGCTAAGGAGCCTCCTCATGGCCTGATAGCACTGCATCACTTTTTTTAAAGCAACTTGGACCCACAGTTCAAGCAAAGTTTATGCAATCAGGAGATTTACAATGTTTGTTACTGTAAGAAATTAAAGTCTTTCCCTTGGAATGTGACTACATCTAAAATTTTTGTATATTTGTTTTGGAGTCCTCAACTTTGTTCCAAACCATGGTGCAAAGGCTGTGTAACTTATCTGAGGTGCAACAAAAGGAGGTGAGATGTGGTCATTTTTCATTCTATGTTGTTGCTGCAGCTAAGCCACCAGCTGTGATGGCCAAGGGGCCAAAGAACCCAGGTACAAAAAAAGCCTGCTGATGGGCTAGCTCCAAACTCTAAGATCACCCCTTGGGGTCAGGGTGAGAAAAGCTGATCCTACTAGGCCTTGTGGTTCTATGCAGATTTGGTCTGTCTGGTCGGCCCACTGTCCACACGCCCCTCTTACCCCTTAAAAGGATGTAATCCAGTCCCCATTCTGCCCCTTCCCTCTCCCCACTGGTTGTTGTTCTATCACCCTGCCTTCTCTCCACCCCTGAACCCCCAGACCATTGGTTACTGGTGCTCTGCCCGCCTCCTGTCTGTACCCCCATGTAAGTTTGTGGCGGCCCTCAGCTCTTTCTCCTTTCATCCATGGAGCCTTTTGTTGTGGTTTGGCAATAAACCCTCCGGAACTCTATACGAAGAGCCCCTCCTGACTCTTTGCCTCTGGTGGCACATGAGCCATCCAGCCTAGTGTGAGCGTGTGCTTGCGTGCTTCCATAGCACGGGTGAGGAAGCCTGCCAGCGAGTGTGCCAATGGCACCGCCGGAGCAATTCCTGGCAAGGGACGCTTTCAGGAATAACGTTCTGAAACGCCTTTCCACAGACCACCCACACAACGTTACTATGTCCCTCCCATGGCAGAGGCACAGCCAAGGGCACTGGGGAATGAATTCCTGGCCCTGGGCTCCTAAAAACCTTCTTGTTACATAACTGGGAAGGGCCAAAAAATTTCATTAAATAAAATTTGAAGCTTCAGTTTTGTAAATCCTTAACAAAATCATTTTCCTAAAATGAAGAAATATTGATCGAATTTCACTATCAGACAGGGAATTATCAGCCACACAGAAAATTTGAGGAAGCCAAGTTATCATCTTGTTTGTGTTCTTTTAGTTGGTTTCTTTGTATAGGGGAAAAGTATTCCAATGGCTAAAAGCATTTATAGACATTTACGTTCTAAAGATAAAATGGAGAAGATTGAGATGCCCACAATAATGATAATTCAGAATAGGAAACCATCTTTGTGAACCACCTCTGGTATGGCATATAAAGCTTTCTGTGTTCACAAGCTCACTAACAAGAGAATTCATAGAAATTTTAAAAGTTTATGATCTGTTACAAGGAAGCATCTGTGCAAAATGAATCCTGACTGCAGGATCTTGCACAGGAAACTTGCAGCTATATCCGTCTGTTGGGAGAAAACATTAGATCACAAAGTAACTACTCAACCAAGACCAGACATAACTAATTTAATTTCTAGCAATTCCACCCAATCTACAGAGCACTGAGTATTTCCATGTTGAGCAGGGATAACCAGTCTCACTGATGTGCTAACCAAGCCAAGAGATGAGTGTGTGTAAGAGAGAACAGAGAAGCTGAGGTGAGAATGAAAAATTACTTTTGGCACAGAATTATACAGAAATGTCGACAACCCCAAACCACTAAAGCCCAGTCAGGCTTGCAGTCATGTACCCTTATATCTAACTATGCCACAATTTTCGTAGCTGACAGAGGATAGATTAGTTGGGCTTTCTTCCAGCACCGAGAAGTATTTATCTTATTTGAAATGCTAGTATACACAGATTACAAATATAGAAATAACTGAAAATAATACAAAGTTCTGATTACAAGCAACAAGCTATTATTCTTCAACTTGGCAAAATTAATGGTTGGACTCAATGATCTTAGAGGATTTTACCAACCTTAGTGATTCTATGGTTATTGATTTATAGAAAACCAATTGACAGCTTCTCAACACCACCTGAATACCATTGGTGACTCTGTAATTTAAAAAAACACATAGGGGTTGCAGTGGCTTTGTGGCACCTCCAGCTCACTTCTGACCATGTGTGGATGCATTCTGTGGTAAAAATACTATCAGTACAGGTGCTGTGAGTCATTCTGGGGTTCCTCTTCAAAACTTCTGTGGATATTTAGAAAATGTGCTGAAGGGACAATGTAGCGAGATTTGTTACAGAGGTGAAATGATTTTAAAGGGATAGAGAAACTAGGAGGTCATTTTTGCATCTCAGAATTACCATTAACAACACAAGAAACAGCTTAAATTAAGGAAACCTAGTGATACCTCCATATCAGCTACAGGTAGGGTCAGCTTTGTTAAAATCTGCAGAATAGATACGATGCAAACACAGTACATTTTTAGACCTGCAAAAAAATGTTTGGCCCTTCCATGTAAAACAAATGAATTTTGTCTTCTGAAATGACACAGCAGATACAGTCTGCTTTGCTAGACCAACAATTACAGCACCAGTGCTGTGGACTACTTAAGAAACTAAACTCACAGGTAGGGAAAAAGTAACACTCTGATAATATCACAGTGAGAGAATAATGTCACTTTTGCAGAATGTCTCAGTTTAAAGGATAACTGAACAAAACCAAAAACATGAACTATGAAAAATATTCAACAAGCAGATGGTGTGAGAATAATTTGAGAAGCTGATATCCAGTTAAAAACACTGCCTAATGACTGACAGTGCTAAGGATTGGTGGCATTTGTTATGTAAGTGGCTACACTGTGGTGCTGAAGACCAGCTGCAATGTGGAATTACAGAAGAGAAGCAAAATGAAAGGAAGCAGAAGCAATTATTGCAAAGACGAATTAGAGCAGAAAAGTGGAAACATGGAATTGAAATGAAACTGTGGCAATCAAGCAAAAGTAGTAGGGAAAGTGAAATGAAAATATTTTGTTTCCAAACAATTAATTAGAAAACTAATTTAGGATCTTTATCAACCATATCTGAAGTCTACTGCATATGGATCACAAACTTATATTGCTATTATTATGGTGTTAGTCACCATCCTTTTATTAACTCGATTACTTTATATCACACTTTGTTCACACACTTACCTATAATTAAGCACCTCTCTTCTGCTTCATCTTTTTAACAGTCCAAATCATCTTGAAAATGCTGCAGGGTGGAATACTGACACGCCTCTCAGCACAGATATCAGAAACAAGTTAAGAATGTCAAATTAACTGTGACTGATTTTAAGAAGGCTCCTTCAAGAGCACATCTGCACTTGACATCATTCTGAGCCTGGTTAAATTCTGATAGTGTATTTTTACCTTGCAGCATATCTGGCAAACCTTGCTAATCTTTCTAGGGGCATGTATGTCACCAGATTGGTGATAACACATGAACTGCATTTTAAGAAGCCAAATGTCATCTCTCTAGAGGCCTCTTAGCGCTTTTGAAAACGCTGATGGACAGTCTAGTTCTTTCACAATGCCTTGTCTTGCCCTCTCAAAGTGATTAGCTCCTAGAAAGCTCAGAGAACTGAATCTCACAAAATAACTATTCTAAACTCTCCCGACTGACCAAATATTCATGGATCCTTTGTCAGAATATTCAACAGGGCTTCTGCAGAAAATCAAGCTATAAAAATCTTTTGCTTTCCCATTTTCTGCAAAGAAATACACTGTAAAATATTGCCACAGTAATGACCAGTAATTACTTGTGTAAAACATCAGGTTTCACTGGAGCTATCCTCTACCTTTTTGGGTTTATTTCTATCTTGATTTAGCAAACATTTACATAGTAAATATCTCTCATGGACATTCAGATTTATTATTGCTATAGCATTTTTCCTTGCAACTATAATGAAGATTGATTTAACCTCTACAGCATTAGCCCCTTGCCAACTGAATACTGTCTTGCTCTCATAAATCAGTAACAAAATGCTTTATGATGATGCTGTTTACCATTCGACTTTCTAAAATACTGAGTTTCATAAAATACAATTTATTCATTTATAGTTAAAAGATCTCTCACACTAAAGAGTGATGGGGGAAAGACCGCAACTATTTTCATCCCTTCTTAGCAAGTTAAGAGAATCTCTATCAAGAACTCTAAGGGGTTAAATATTTTATCTTCTCAGGTGCAGGTGAACTGAATGTCACTTTTCTCATTCGGGTCATGTAGTATCAATTTCACCAAAACTTGAGCATGCACTCAACAGTGTGGTGCTAATGCCTGCAATCATTCCACCTTCTCACAAAGCATGGTGCACAGGAGAAGCGGCTCCACGCCATGGTGCGTGTGGCTGTTACACCCCACAGCTGCCCCTTTTCTGTCTTTTTCTTTTCTGTCCATCTAAGAGACAGACATGTGTCTGCAAAGGTATTTAAGGAGAGAGTCCATTTTTTTGTTTCAAATGCGTTTCTCCCTGCAGG
Source organism: Dryoscopus gambensis (assembly GCA_013389985.1). Taxonomy (NCBI): domain Eukaryota; kingdom Metazoa; phylum Chordata; class Aves; order Passeriformes; family Malaconotidae; genus Dryoscopus; species Dryoscopus gambensis. The sequence goes on along the minus strand of WEIT01018831.1, from coordinate 16,985 downwards.
GATCATTAAATGCATAAATTCATTGCTAAAATGGAAGGATATCAAGTTTCCTTTCTGGACTTAGATCATCATCAAAACACTTTTCAACTGTTTTCATTATTCTTTCCTAGCTGTACTTTAACCACATGAAAAAAACACCATCAACTTCAGTTTATTCTGGTTTTTCAGGACTTAGAGAGTAAAGGCCAGCCAGTGTATTCTTATTTGACAGAACAGGCTAACACAGCACATCCTCAGATAAACCATTAGACATAATAATGCAAATGTTTGGCTTTAATCCAAATGTTCCCAAACTAACTTTAGAACTTCACTGAAATTCACTGGTAAGAGTTAAGTAATTCTACAAAGCTGGCATATGATTTATGGCATATGCATGATATGGCATATGCAAAATACTATCATATGCAGGAATCTGCATATGGCAGTATTTTGAGATTACTAACTGAAAAAAAGATTGGAAAGCGCAGGGAAAGAAAAAGAATGCAAGCGGCATGGTTATTACTGTAGCATAATAATTAGACTATGGTGACTTTTCAAACCATTAAATGAAAAACTGATTATGCTGTCATACTGTGTCTTTAATGAAAGACCTAATTGTAAAATTGCCTGGTATTTATTTTTATTTTTATATAATTGACATTTTAAAAACAAAATGTATAATTATGTATTGGGCAGGGGTTTGTACCTTAGCAAAGATATAAAGTGAGTGTTGCACTGTTGTCAGATGATTCATGGCAGATCATATTCAATTAAAATAGTTAAATAAAAAATAAGGTAAAATAAGTTAAAAAACTAATGAACAATTTTACAGAGGAATGCATCTGTCACAGAATATAACAAAAAGGCTTTTTCCAGTCTGGAATTTTCTATAGGGGCCGTTGTTTAGCTCAGCTGCCTTTTGCTGCACACATTGTTTCTATGCTGTTCTTCAAAATACAAAGACACAGTATATTGCATTAAATACTACCGTAAAGTACATTGGCATCTATTAATATAACTGTCAGACAGAAAGGGTTCCTTTTTCCTTAGGAGCAGAGAGGACAAATCCCACATGGGAAATAGTTTCTATGCCTTCTAGGATTGACAGGTCCTAAAATTGGCCAGACAAAGTCTTTAAAAATTGACCAAAAAATAAAAATTAATCTGGGTCCAAGTTTAAATCTTGTAAGTTTTCCTGATATCCTAATTACCTTAAATTTCAATTTAGAAGACCCTCTTGTATCGCCATATAATTTTGAAAGATAGAAATGAAAATATTTCTCAGCTTGATTCCTTGTATTTCTAATGCATTTCCAAATTTATCCTTTCGCAGATCAACAAAAATACCTGTCAAAATATTCCAGCTTCAAATATATCCTGCCTATGACATATGGTCTCCACCTGAGGAAGATCAAAAGCTACACAGAGAATCATGAAAGTTTAACTTGAAAGAATAATTTTTCATTTGCTAGCTTGAGATTATTTTAAGTTCTTGGTATGATTCCAGTACTTTCAGGATACTTGTCAACAGCATGGACAGACATATGCAAGTTAGATTAGATAACAGGAGCTGTGAAGATGTGGCAAGAGCAGCCCTGAACATACCAGGAACCTCAAGTATGTACTGAAACAGCCTGGGGCTGATGTTCATACTGTCACGTTTTCACTGTGACCAAAACAAATTAGATTATAGCTCAGTTCTGTAAACCTAATCATGCAGCAAGCAGAAGTTTGAATAGGGATGGGAGCGTAACGACAGTTTTTCGGAATTTTTAGAGTATTTTTCCTATTTTATATATTTTGTTATTCCACTATCAATTCCTAAGCGCTGCTGTTCACTAAATCTGACTCGTGTGTGGAGTGAGTTTCCTGTGATAATGTGGAATCCCAGCTGTTGCTGGCACAGGAGCAATGGGGTGAGGTGAGATAAAACTCACAGCTGGATTCTGTGTCCAGGGGACCCCCTGCATTAGCCCTGTGTGGCACGAGGTGTTCAGCTGGCCCCACAACAAGGCAGCGACTGCTCTGCTGTGCACATCTGCCCATCTCTGCTCTTGTTACACACAACTGAACTCTAACCAGAAGAAGAATTTTGCTGCTGCAATACCTGCGTTTGGCAGGAAGGCTGTGAAGCACTGTTACACTGGTAGGAGCATAATGGATACCTTTATTGGTAAACTCAAAACATTTGTCACAAGAAATATATTTTTAATTCTTCTGTGGCAACTATGACCTGGCATATACACACTAACCCAACTTTAATCAGCTGGATGCAGAACAGCACTGTGGGGATGCCCACACACTGGATTGGTGGATTTTGCTGCCAAATTACTTAATTGCAAGGGTAAACAATACCTGTTATTAATAATGATGCATGTGGGTGCAGAATCGTACTCAGATGTAGACTTAGCTTTTATTTACTACACTCTGCATATTTTACCAGTATAGATTCTGATATTTGTGATGAAATACTGATGTTTAGTATGCACCTCAAGTAATACATTTGTTTACAGCCCGAAGTGTGGAACAAAACACTTAGATATTTATAATCTTGTATTGAAACTATGCCAGTGATAGGGGTTGACCTTGGCTGGATGCCTGGTGCCCACCAAAGCCACTCTATTGCTCTCCTCCTCAGCTGGAAATTTTAAACATCTCCTTACTTCTCTTCTCAAAGGAGATATTTCTCTGATCTTTAGGATGTTCTAAATGACTTGGTCTGATGGGAAGTAAGTGTTATTCCACATCTTTAGTAACTTATGCAGGCTATCTCCAGCTTATTATGAATTGCAATTTCCTTTCAAATCTTTTTCTTACTTTGCAGTACAGAGTAAAGAACAACATTAGTAGTTAGATCAACACTTTGGAAATAGAGTAGTTTCAAAAATCAAAATACCCTAATGCAATTACCAGCTATCGTCTCATCTAAACCGTCAGCTGGGTCCCCACTGAAGTCAATGGTATACGTCACGTGAGAAAAGCATGGAACAAAGTGTTATGCTGTAAGGTGAAGGTATACCCCTTGGAATGTTATAGGAATGCTATTCAAGTTCTGCCAGTCAGCCATGTTCAGTTGTCTTCAGTAAACGTTGACTTTCCCTCATTCAAACCAGAATTAATGTTTAATTGCACTGTCACTTTTCCCACAATTTTTGAACCTGTTAATATTTTATACATGTATTTTTTGAACTCTAAACAGTTTTTTACATAATATAATTTTTTTTATCATGGTAAATTTAAGTCTCTATTAAGTCTGTGGAAATGTACAGTGCCTGATGTGAAGAATGATATGCAGGCACAAGAACTTGCACTGCTCCAGTGAATAAACAGAATTCACATAGAACAAATATCAGATTACTGTCCATCTAATTATGCTCAGAAATCCACAAATTCAAAACAATAGCCCACTGATTTTTTCCTGTATCTTTGATGTTTAAAAGCTATTGGTGTGCTTCATGCAATAAAAAAAAACAAAAAAACCAAAAAACAAACAACTCTATACACTCCTATACACATGCATTTAAAATAAGTAATCAAATAAATACATTAAAAATAATGGAATATATTATGCTTTGCAATTTTTTTTCTAAATGCACATAACAATTTGAGGGCCCCTATTACTTCCTTGAGAGGGAACTCCCACACCTCAGACTGGTACTGTGCCTATGACCGTACTCAAGTTATTCACTTACTCCTGATCTAACACTATTGATGAAGAAGAACTTTTTGAACATACCCTGATGCTATATGGGCTATTAAAAACATGCCTGCCCAAGGACAGCAGTTTCAGGGACAAAGAAACCTGCCTATCCTTCCCTCATCTTCTCTATCACTGGAAGCAAGCTAAAAGTTACACCAGCATCCAGTGTTTCAGCTCTGGGTCTGACCTGCTACTTTCTTGTGTTGTTATTTCCTGCATCGTTTGGAAATCTGAAAGAATATGAAAATTATCAAATACACAGTTCCAGAGGCAGACAGAGGAGAAGGAATAGAATCAATACATCCTTCAGCTTTACTGTAGGAAGCTACTAATGTATTTGCAGTAATTAATCTCCAGATAAACCTATCAAATAAATTCATAACAAAATAGTGGAGCAGAATGTCACTGGTTGTGGAATTAATAAAATTATTTACTGTATTCTATTCTGATAGAAACTAAGCATTTTTCAAGACTTTATAAAAGAGAAACATTGCACATTAATTTGAACTGCTTAGAGACCAGTTTTCAGAAGTTTGGGGCTTTTTGGTTTTTTGTTAAACTGTATTCTCTGACACAATGGAACAACCAGCTGTCAATCTATGCTGTTTAGCATTTTATCTATGCTTTATATCCCAAAGACCTATATAAAGGTCTTTGGGAAAACAAAGCATGCTCAGATACCATCTTTAAATTCTATCTACTGGCATGCAAAAATATTTTAGACACAAAATGAAGCATAGTTTTATTCCCGGAAGCACTGGCACCTTCTTGACCGTTCTCATTAATTGGGCCCAAACTCAGCATTGCAGTTTCAGGTATGCACTTTGACTTTTGTACAGGTACATGCTGGTTCCAGCTAAATCCACATAATTATCCCTCAAATTAGTCAGTCATTTAGCATTCATCCAGCCATACTCTATGAAGTCCTGAATATTTAATAAAAAATTAAATGTGCATGTGAATATGAAGTATATTAAAAAATGATATATAAATGTCAATCTGGCAAGAACAGCTCCAGGAAAACATAAATCATGAAGACTGATAGAAGACAAAGCAATAGATCACATCTGCAGCAAATGCCACCTAAATTTTTTCCAGTTGGCTTTCAACCCATAGAACTTTACTGAAGCAGCTGAGGAACTGCTCTTTATTTTGTTGATCAGATAATATGTATAATTCTAATACCTTCTATGTCTTAATGAAGCAGTTAGTCATAAACTTCACAATAAATACATATTTTATGATGAGCACATTATTAATTTAGAAACAATTTATAAGTACCACAGATTTTAAGGAGAAAGTTCCGTTTGGCTGTTGAAGTACACTGATTAAATTAGGATGTTTAATGCAAAACCAACGATTAGATAAGAACTCAATGTGAAAAAAACCCCTGTTTTCATGTAAGGAAATCTAGAAGGTCCCTACTGACTCATTCCTTTTCTGGACAAGATGTATGTCCACACTGGAAAAGAGGAAAAATGTGTATGGGGTGTGGAAAATTTCAGGACATCCCCCTGAAAGTGAACAGAAAACGTTCACATTTAGGGGCATGTAGGGGGCATCATCTACATACAGCTCATGGTGAAGAACATCCAGAAGGAGGGCCAGTGAAGAGTATCTTCACTGTAAATTTGCTCACCTGTGGCTCTGGCTCAGGAGCTCAGGTTGTGTTTCAGTGGATTGTTGATTCAAGGAACTTCAAATAATTTCTGGCACTTTTATTTTGGGAGGGCTCTCTTAATGTCTGCTTGTGTGGGTGGACATTTTCCTTTGCAGTCCTGTTGTCTGTCTCTTCTGATGTAGAAATAAACAGAAATACAGGAGGTCTGTAAGAAGCCCGTGAAGCAATGAAAGGACTTACAATAACCAGTGAGATAAAAGTTGTACATACAGCCTTACCTTATTTATTGCAGAACTTCTGCCCACATAATTCTTGCAAGGAGATGTTTTATTGCAATTCTCTCTCAGAATCCCTAATTTCTACTTTCCCATTTTAACCACTAGTGTATTTATCAACTTGGTGAATACTGTGATATGCAGTTCAAGAGACACTTGACTTTTAATCAGATCAGGGATATGATCTTTTCTTTTTCAGTGCCTACCCAATCTGCTGCTGAATTTGGTATCCTTTTTATTCATGGTATTTATAAATATTTGTTGGACCCAGATAAACTTATCCCTTCCCTCATTCTCATAAAACACTCCAAGAAAATCCTAGGTTTTAATGATTTCTTGAGCAGAGTAACAAATAGCTTGTGACTAGACTTCTGTACACAGAAGTTCTTTTTCAAACTGTGCTGACATGAAGTGAATATAAACTAGAAATAACCAATTTTAAGACCTCCACTGAGGTTTGTTCTTTGACAGTTGACAGAAAGACTGAAAAATTAGCATTTTGGTAAAACCTTTATTTGTTTAAGATGCCTCTTAGCCAAAGAGACTGTCTGTACAAAAGGATTAACCTATTGACAATGACTTTCTAAAGCCAAACTCATTGAATAACAAGTACTGAATGTGTTTACCTTCCTAATGCACTCACAATTCACATTGAAGCAGGCTTTCTTGAAAAGGTCAAAATGTATGAAGACCTGAATTTCAATAGGAAAACATAAAAAAAAATTAGAGCTGAATAGAAATGAGTTTATTTTATACAAGAATTGGTGGGATTAGGTGCATTTTGACTATCAAAATGAATAAAAGTATAAAAAAAGGATTTAGAAAGATTGCCTTTGCAGATCTTTTAGGTTTACGTGCTCCACATTCAATTGCCCATGTCTTAAAGACAACATCCAATCACTTCTTAATTAATCTATTATACATGAACTTGCTAATCCAAAATCACTCACATATGCATCTATATTTTCATGTTCACCACAGCTGTGTGTCCCCTCTGGGCCGACAAGTTTAAAAATGTGAAATGAACAATTATAACTTATTTCAGTTTTGTTCTGAGGAACAGTTTCACTGTGTGAGGCAACTACACTTGAAGGGTCATTTTCTGAGCTGGTTCTGAGACGAGTTCTCTATAAAACTGTTTAATATTTTTTACAGGGTAAATTGAAACAGGTTGATTACTCACCATAAGGCACACTGAAGAGATAATTATTAAGATAGATCACTGGCATACATTGAAACATTCTCAGATAAGACTGAAAATGAAGCAGTTTAGATTAGGCAAATGTCAGTATTTTGCAGACATCACAATATGAGTACTATATATATGAAAGGGAACATTTTTATAGAAAACACAGAAAAATGTGATAGAATCAAAACAGAACCTTGTGCCTGTAAGAATAAAATCTTCACTACATTACAAAAATGCAAGTTTCTGTTAAGTATTTTTGGCTACATTTACTACAGCCCTTAAATTATACACTAAGGTCAAAAATGATGTTTAAAGTGTTGGCCAGGGACCCCGTGTTCAGGTGCATTTACCAGTAAATCATGTTTTAAAGCAATTCTTGAGCACTTAAGTCAATTTGAGGCTTGTGGAAACCTTTCCTCAAATCTGTATTCCTTTAGGCAACATTTTCTTTTTCAAGATCGCCAACGTTTTACTACATACAGAATACATGTGTCAGGATATTCAGGTCTTGACCTGAACCATCACAGCTGGATTATAAATTCTGAACAGCTCAGAATTAACTCAACCTGTTCACTATTTTATGGTGCTAACAATGATGACAATTAAGGATACCTTAAGCATCCAAAAGTGGGAGGGATGGAAGTCCCTAAATGGAATGGGTTTGGGGGTGAGTAAATCCTGGAAGAATTTCATGACTTGTACTGTTGAAAGAGGCCCCTAGCTGCAGACTATTTGTTAATTTGGATGCCCTGGGCACAGAATACTGCCAGCATTTCCCATTGCATGTGAATATGGGTGGTAATTTTGCTCTCTCACCTTGGCCAGAAGATTCTGTTTCTCATGGATGAAGACATGACCTTGGCCACACAATCTTTCTTACTTGTGTGTCAAAGTATAGCAAAAAAATTTTAAGAGTTTTCTGCTATTGGGAACCCCTAAATAGTACAGTCTTGTTTAAGACAGACTATTGCAAACACTGTATACCCTCCCTGTACTTCGGGGGTTATTTTTTCCTTGCTTTTTTGTTTTTGTTTTGTTTATTTGTTTGCTTTGGGGTCTTTTTTTTTGTTGTTTTTTTTGGGGGAGGAGGTCTGGAGGTGGAAGTTGTTTATTTGCTTTTATTTCAAAAGATTTTAGAATCGACTTTGTCCCTCAAGCTCTTAAATTAAAGGAATTAATAAAAGCAACCTGCAACCTTCATCCTGCTGGCAATTATTTGGGGGTTTTTTTTGCAAAGTAGGACTTTCTACAGTACAAATAAATCTCACTTGTGTTTTAGAGAGAGCTTTCTCCAAGGTATCCTAAACAGACAGTGCTCATGAGAACCAGCAGTCACCACATAAGTGAAGCCTCATTAACACTTATTATAATAGGAAGGTAAAATTCTGATGCTTTGTCCCACATTCTTACGCATGAGCTATCAAAGATGCTTCTTCCACTGCATGTGCCTACATTGCTGGTGTTAAGATGATAAACATGACAGAAACACTAATTACTGTGTTACTGAAGGTTCTTAAATTTGACAAAGAAAAGCATTTTAAAAGAACATGGACACAAAGGCATCATTATTGTCTTACTAAATTTGTACCATAGTCCCCAAAGAGATAAGAATGCTAATGATAAAAAAACCAAGAATAAAAAAAGGTGAAGGAGCAGCTTATTCCACTTATAGGAATACAGTAATGAAATTTGATATTGCGGGTGACCTCATTAAAACTGAAGAAGTGTTCTCTTGAAATAATAATTCAATATTTTTAGAGAGGAGCTTGAAATGAAGCTGGTGTGTCTCTGCATGTAACTATACTTACAGGTAAGTACACTTACCTGTTGTAAGTTTATAACATACATAGCTACACTTCTATAAGTACATAGCTAATCACAGGTTTGTCCTTCAGGATATAAAACATCAAATAAGTTGGAAGAAGAGCTCAAATAATAATGTTTTCTAGAACTCATAGTTTTTTGTTTTGTGGCATAGAAACCTGGATCTTTATATGCAAAGTGGGTATTATGCGGAACAAGTCCTGAAATGTAAACCGCTCAAATAATCAGACTGAAGTAGCCTGATCTTCAGAAATGTGATTTGGAAGACAAAAGCTAAAGATATAGGAGATGACTATTGCAGTGCTAATATACGTGAGCAGCAGTAGATCATTCAGAATATTTCAACCAAAGCATGACTCTCCATTAATACCAGCTGAGACAAAGAGAGAAATTTAATATACAGTAATGTCAATAGAAGGAACAGATGTAAAAACCATTCTTAGCCATGAAGCACAGATGACAATGTAATAAACCCATGCAATACGTGTTTGAGAGCACTGCATCAATTTCCTTTATTACTTGAATGAAGACCCACATCCAACATAGAAATTCATAAGGGCCTTCCAAAGTTCTGTATATTCGAAAGGATGACTATTGTTGAGGAAAACAGTTATGATGATTTCTCCTGTGTTACCATGCACAGAATAATTTTTTTTATTCAAAATTTTCCACAGTTGTCAGGTACAATATTGATTATTTAAGTCATGTTCTAGTATTAGCTAGAATTATCACACAGAATAGAAATATCTATAGTTCTTTTAACTGCAGACTGATTCACTTCTGCCTAATAGTGTATAGCAGGAAAAAATTCCAGAGATTAATTTATTTAGGGGCAGCATCAACACAGGCCTGTGTATGTTTGGCAGTCTAATTCACTGTAAGCTGTGCCTAAAATTCACGATTAAGTTAAAAGTGAAATCTGTCTAGGTTATTGTGTCTTCTTATATGACAAATTACTTTAAAAAATAGTCAATGAAAACAGATTTTTT
>WEIT01018828.1:2538-22309 GCA_013389985.1 Dryoscopus gambensis | reverse complement strand
GCTAGTGCTTGTATTTATGTAATTAATTGGTGTTACTTTTGCCTAAGGTAGCCATTGCAATCTAGAAATAACCTTGACTGTTTGCTTTATTATCTTTTTGGTCATTTACTGTGAGTGAATGTATCTTAGATTTAAGGAGTATTTAATAAATATCACAGCAGATAAACATGCTTATTCAAAGTTTTTAAAAAAGTAATAAAAATCTAGACTTTCAATTAAAGCACTTTATTATTCCAGTTGTTAATTTTTATGTTTCTGTGACCTTTCTTAATAAATGCAACTAACTTCAAATGTCCCACTGGCTAATGGGTCTCATTAACTTTCACACAGAACAATGCAGTGTAAGCATTTATTCTCAGAGCTGATGGAAAAAAGCTGGCAAAGCATCACCTCACTCCTGCTTCCACCATTCTTTACTGCCTTTTCACAACATGAGCCCGGGGTTGCAAAATGGCTAAAGGCAACTTCCTTAACTGGTGTCCAGCTTTTCTCAGTATTAGATCTCTTTGGCTCTGACACCTTTTCTTTTCCGTTAAGTACATGCTACAGTATTTTCTGCCATGATAAAATAAAGGCTCATCTGTAATCTGAGCATTGACAGCACAGCAACAGAATCAAGCAAAAACACTAAAAGAGAATAGTCTGGCTCTAGGGCCATATTCCAGCCAGTGTCAAACACTGAGTGCATAGTTCTTAGGGGGAAAACAAAAAAACCAAATCCCTAAATCCAAAGAACTCCTTGGAAATTCTCTCTCTCCTAAGAAACTTACTGTGTTGGGCTTCATATTGGGCACCATGGTGCTGTAGCTGCTGACTGCGCCTGTAACAGCCCTCTCCAGCTTTCAGAGCCTGCTTGAACAGCTTCTCTGCTTCTACAATTGTTGTTGCTTCCTCTTCAGCTAAGAGAATATAAGCAGTAGCACACCTGCAAAAATATCAGAGGAAAAACCATGAGAAAGGTACATGAAGTAAAAACTATATGAAGACATGCAGACTGGCAAGGATGTACTAAATACAGAGTCAAGGAAATTTTGTACATGTACCTTTCTGATGAATTATTCTGATGAATAAATATTCTGTCAACAACACCACAACTCTCATCTTTAGGTACTGTATCAGTCAGACCTTGAGCACACCTACTGACAACCATCCCAGAAAGTAAAGCACCATTGCACTAAGCCTACATCTCTACAACTCCTTCTGGAAATCAAGACTAGTTTTATGCACTATTGTTTTAATATAAACTTTCTCCCTTACTGTAATGGTATAAAAAGAATCAACAGAACTGTAACAATTGCCATATAAAAAGAACAGATTATAAATATAGTTGTGGAGATAAAACAACAACAACAAAGAAAACCCAACCCAGACCAAGCAAAAACCAGAACAGCAATGTGCCCTTGCAGCAGAGCTGCATTAGAATTGTTTCCAGCAGGTTGAGGGATGTGATCCTTCCCCTCTAGCCAGCCCTGATGAGGCCACATGTGGGTGTGCTGTGTCCAGTTCTGGGTTCCCCAGTACAAGAGGCACACGGACATACTGCAGAGAGTCCAGTGAAGGGCCACGAAGGTGATTAGGGACTGGGGCATCTCATATATGAGAAAAGGCTCAGAGAGCTGGAACTGTTCATTCTGGAGAAGAGAAGGTTTGGGGGGGAATTTGTCAAAGTTTATAAACACCTTAAGTGAGGGGGCAAAGAAGACAGTGCCAGGCTCTCTTTAGTGGTTCCTAATGACAGGACCAGAGGCAATGGGCACAAAATGAGACACAGGAGGTTCCCCCTGAACCTCAGAAACACTTTTTTTACCGTAAAGGTGACTGAGTACTGGCACAAGCTGTCCAAGAAGTTGTCGAGTCTCCCTTCTTGCAGATATTCAAAAGCCTACAGGACATGTGCAATGCATTGTAGGTGGCTCTGTTTGAAGGGAGGGGTTGGATACTGATCTCCAGAGATCCCTGCTAACTTCAACCATTCTGTAATTCTGTGAAGTGTGAGCAGGACAGGCTAATAGCTCACTTCTCCCTTTTATGCTGCATGCTCTCTCAGTTAAATCACTGTTCAGGAAGAAACAATTCTTTCTCTTCTTATGAAACACATGAAGGACAATCTGTAAAGCACCAGTTTATGGAATTCTAAAATGCAGCAGTCTCAGTTCAGTAACCTAAGGGATTCCCTTTACGCATGTTAGCAACATTTATATGGTTTGCCATACCAGTAAATCATCACAGCACTGAGTTTATTGTGGGATCTCAAAATACTACACTTCTCATTGAAAAAATAAGTAACGGACTCAAAGATCAAAAGTCATAGCAAATTACATCATATCCTCTCATACTATGAAATGAGAATATCAGAATGTGTTTATGAGTCTCTTCTTTCTTGCTTCTGTTCTTGAGGGCTGAGAAATCCAAAAGGGAACTCTCCATCCCATAAATGCATATTTCATATGCTCATCAGGAGGTAACTTAATTAACATTTTTCTATGCTGTTCCAAAGCCTGCTGACATCAGTGGGAAGACTCCCATTGTCATCACTACCCTAAGGATCTTTTGGGTAGCTAGCATAAAATGCAGCTGTGCTGTTTTCTTCTGTTGTAGGCCTTCCTTTGACAGGCCTGTAATCATGGTTAGAAGTTACTATAGCAAACCCCCTGGCTTAAAATATCATCAAATGCATTTTTAAAAGACAGGAAATAAATGTTAATGTTGTTGTCACTCACTCATTTAATTCCAAAGCTTCATGTGCTGCAGAAATTCGGGCTTGAGGGTTTCTCTCTCTCCAGGCTTTTTGCATTACTATTCAATAAATGAAGAAGAAGAGAGGAGTATCAGTTTCTACAGGATTAACAAGGAGAATCTACTGCACTACAACAACAGAATTCATTGATCTCAGGCTGACTCACTACAGAGCATTTCATATAGCTCAGTGATCATTCAAAAAGATACAAAACAAACAGGAGCTTTTGTCCCAAATACTCAGCATTTTTTCTTCTTTCATATAATTAAACTTTTTTTCCATGAGAAAGTCTGGCTGAGAGATCAGGCTCTCTGCGCTGCCAAGTATAGAGGTGACAAGCAGCTACTTCCTCTTGGTGTCGAAGATTTTGTTCCACAGGGAACAGAACACTAAAGGGATAGTTGGGATTCTTATTCTAGCTCCTTACTGTGCTGTTGCTTTACATGAATGTTAAATGGAAACAACTTCCACTGTGTCAAAAAAGCACAATATGTCCTCCTTTGTAATTATGCCTTCAGAATGGAGCACCCAACTGTTAATACCTCTCCCTTCCTAAGAGACAAAGATATATCTCTTCAGAGGCAAATTCTAATGATTGAAATCATTCTTGTACATCTTCAGTAGAATCAAAGTCTGCATGTGGACTTCACAGTACAGGCTTAACACATCTAAAGCTGCTTATACAAATTCAGTTGTAGATGTGCTGTTCCCACTTTTTACAGAGCTTCTAACTTCATCAGGGAATGAAGCATAGGCCTCAAATTTTACATCAGCTCTCTCTCTTCTGTCACTGTAGACTAAACTGAACCTGGATAATGTAACTCAATCTACTACACTGCAGCTGCAGGCAAATTAAACTATATATGTTTGAAGCCACTGCAAAAAAGAGGAGGAAAGGAACAAGCCTTTACACTTTTAAACGGACTCCAACAACATAGCAGAACATCACAGCAACATAAATTAGATAGTTTACATATACAGACACTTGTTCAGATCTAGAATTCCACAAATTCAGCAACAATAGCTTTGTCAGCATGACCAAACTTTCGCCTTTCCTGATCTGCACGAAAAGAACTGATGTCTCTCTGCATTTTTCTTGCATCAGTTTAAATCAGCCATTAACCTATTAGCAAAAGCATTTGTTCACAAGGTCTCTTACTAGCATCTGCAGGCCGTAAATGATCTGTGTCACATGTGAAGAATGTCTGATGGTCCTGTGCCGAAAGATTCATATCGTAGTAAGTCAAAGGCTCTCTTCCTGTTACCCATGTATACCTGCAAACATGCCAACAAAGATACATTTTGGTTAATGAGGTCACACTTGGCGAAACGAATCCAGAAAAGAATCCTAGACCTTTGAGATGGGCATAGCCAAGTAAGTTCACCTGGCCAATCTTCTAACCAATATACATTGCACTTCACTGTACTGGGATGGAGCGACGGTAGCTGAACCTAAGCTAATGAGGATGCTGGAAAATACACACTGCAACTTGGTAACACATAGATTCAAACCTTAGGACTCCATGAAACCTATATGGAATTCAATAAGTTGTTTGCTATAATGGATTTGAACAGAATTGCTGCATTAACACCAGGTACAACACACTTAGGTTTTTCCATCTTTTTTTTTATAAGGCTGCCAAAAATTGGAGAAATAACAAGTGCATCAGCATGAGTTTAAATTCCTTTTCATTCAGAAACATTTTACGAATTACAGAAAAACCTGACATGAGTGCATGTATACACAGTTGATTTTGTTTTTTCATCTCTTAAGTTAAGATTAATGGAAAAGTACCATTAAGCTCCTTAAGCCAGTACTATGCCTGAAAACTGTAATTTTGTAGCACCTACCGATTATATTCAGCTCCTCTGAAGAGATTTAAAGGATTTCGCCAGACTTTACATTCTGTAAGAAGCAAACACACACATAATGAATTTCTCCCAAATTACAATGGTACTTGAGGTTTATAAAAAACATCAGTTACCATAAAATGAGCCTTATCAAATGACTTATTTTTTATAGGTGCAAATGGAAAAAACTCATCAACAGCATTGAGATGAAGGTAATCAGACTGTTCTTCCTTTCTTAGATAATAATTTAATTATAAATTAGTGCCAACAAATGCAATCATTCCAGACAAATAACCACTAACAAAGCCCCAAATGCCACATGAAAAGACAATACTGATTAGTGCCAGGACTCACATTTACCATAATGCAGAACTGAAGAGGGATCACACTGGGTTATTGCACTGAAAAACAGCAATTAACTCGGTCCCTACAGACTTGTTATTTCTCCAGAAAGACACCACTGTCCAGTTAATGCTGTAAATCACTGAGAATCTCAGCTATAGTTGCCAAATTTAATTCCTCCTTAGTTTGTGGAGTAAAAATCCATGGGAACATCTGCTGATTTTACTTAAGTTACAAGCAGATGCTGAAATTGATTGGCAGTGAAAAGCTGATTGCATTGCAAAAGTTTCAGAATATTAAAAATATTATATAAATTTCCCTCAGGGGAAAAAAAATGTGAATTTTTCACACTACAAGAAGTAAGAGATACGGAAATCAACAACAATGTAATTTAAAGCAAAAATTTTAAAAAATACAATCAAATTGTGTAGCCTTTGAAATAGTGAGGACTCGATCCTGGTTTTTCCTTTAATTTAACACCAGATTTATTTTCTTAATTTCAACAAAGACAATGCACTCCAGTGAAGGTGAGACCAGAATAACCCCACTATTTGCATAAAGACTCACTGAGAGGCAGCATGTCATTCCATCACAGATCTGCTACTGGATGACCCCTCACATGGTGCTCTGCAAAAACTCATCAGTAGCACTGGCCCTCCAGCATTTCATCAGCTGCTTTGCACTAAAAAAAGTTCACCAGCACATTTCTCCCTATACAATTTTGTGACATAATTTCTAAAGAGATGAAACCAACAGTTTTCTGGTAGAACATTGAGTCAGAAGGGTATCTTTATGGTAACAGTATGCCTGTTCCCTTTATTCCTGTGCCATTAAATAAAGAAGTACTGAACAGCACGTCAAGCCCTCGTCTCTTCTCATGGACGTAGCTCCCACATCTGCGTACAGGGCTACAGTGGCATGGACAGAGAGCATTTTACATAAATTATTTGCAGTAACGTAAGGACATCCTCAGCAACACAGAAACTAGTCAAGTGGAATAGGAGGTGGGCCGTCAGTTTACTGCCTACCCAGCAAGGGAATGGAACAGACACAGGAAGAGGCAGACTTTAAGGAAGAGTGTATCTTTCAACTACCCATTTCAGCAGGCAGCTAATATTAGAAAGTTCCACTAGTTTACTCAGCAGAAGTGCTTGATCAACATTCAGCTGCTCTGTTGAGCAGCCAGAGGGTATGGCTGTTTGACAAGCTTCAATCTGACAGTTTTTACGTAATGTGACTTTCAAACCATTGCAAATATTAAATCAACATCAGACTTCTCAGTTCCAGAAGTGTAATTCAATGTCTTGACTTACTCTGTTTGCAACCAATGAGATTAGGTAACAACTATGTGACTGCAGTGACAGTTTTTGTTCATCTTATTTGACTTCAAGTGGTTATGCTTTATCCAAAGTATGCAGTATTTTGGCACAGCAGCAGGGAAAGGTTGAACTGAGGAACAAAAAGGGGAGGTAAAGAAGGCCTTTTATTATCACCTTCATGTCCTGGGGATGTTTTAGCATCTGTCTGCCTAGTTAAACATGGTGTCCTCTTGTTCTTTTTGTCTTGGTATCTGCTAACACCATAGTCTCAGTACAACATCATTCTTCTTACTTTTCTAAGACAAAAGTTTCTACCTCAACATTCACCATAGTCGAACATCTACATAAGAACACACGATGAGCCAAGAGAAAAAGCCATCTCCACATTGTTGGACAGCAAAAGAAATATCCCGGTGTTAATGCATGGTAAACCAAAAAGGTTTCCTTTTCTGTTGTATTACAAACCAATAATTTAACTATGTCCTTATTTTAACCTTTCAGAGACTTTTTCAATGATCACTTTTTGAGCACTGATACCTTTCTGAAGGCACAAGTAACAGGCTATCCATACAGACACACTGTCCAGTGACACTGAGAGTGCCAGCTCAGTGTCAGTGCACTGAAAGCAAACATACTCCTTGACTATTTGTTTATATCAGAAAAGCCAAGATGCTTGTGCGAGCCTTGTTAGTTAAAATACCGTGCCTTCTGCTTTAAAATTACAGGAGCTATTTCAGAGCTGCTGAAGTGTGACTGAGCACATTGATGAGTTCACACAGGTGTTTCCAAGCCATCCCATGCTTTCTGCCAGTTCACCCAAATCTAATATCCTGGACCATGCAGTGCTGCTATTCACAGCCTCTCTTCAGATGAGAATGACAACAGCTGAATTTGCTGCGCTATATGAAGCCTTCCCTAATTACTCAGTAAAGAACAAGGTTTTGTGAGGCCACCTATTTTATTTAACATGTGAGTTCAAAGCTAATTTTTGTTTGCTTGTTTTCATGCACACTGAAGAGCAGAAATAAAATTTGCCAGGTACAATCATAGGTAGCTCAGCTGCTGAACAATGTTTTCTCCATAAGTGAATTTATTCTTTTCATTCACTTTTCTTCACTCGTAAATTCTGATATATTCTAAAAGCCTGCAGAGGAAATAAATTTTATAAAATTGTAATTGATTCTAGAGGTACATCCCTAATTAACTTCCAATATTAAGATTATGGCCTGTAAGCCAAGTTAGGGCAGAGACAGATAAACTTCATTTTACAGATGAGGAACTCAAACCCAGATGCTCCTGCCCTGACTTTAGCAGTGAATATCTCCCACTCAAGCCAGAAGCAATAGCATATCAGCATTTTCATCACTCATGGGCTAATTTTTCAATTCCTTCTCCCCAGGCAGCTAAGTCACTCTAGTAGGGAGTCAAGTTCCCCTGGGGCTCCTTCAGTCCACAAATTTCAGTGCTTGGGGGCCTGAATTATTTTAGGCATGCTGGCCTGTCTCTCAGAGGAACCATCGCCCAGGCAACCAGGCACCTGACTCAAAGTGCCTCAGGCTTGAATGGTTTAGGGTCAGACACCTTCACTCCTTGCACTGAAATTTTTAGGGGCTGTGAATGCCTGGAAACTTGTAAAAATCAGGCCACAAATGCCTGAAATCACGCCTCCTAAACTGAAGGTCTTTTAAAAAAGCCTGACTATGTTAGGACTTGCCCAAAGTCACAAATCAAATCTGTAGCAGAGTTAGGAACATAACAAGCCCTTAAGCTGTTAAAAGTCACCACGCTTCCACTTACTAAAGTGAAACCCATATGTTGTTTACGTACTACTTACATTATCTAAAAAACAGTGATGTAAAACCAGATGGACATTTCTGACTTCTTTGTCTGATTTTTAATAACTTTGTTATTACTTTAAATCATTCCAGTAAAAATACTACCTGCCTTTAGAATCACAGAATCAGACAATTGGTTGAGTTGGAAGGGACCACAATACGTCACCTTGTCCAACCTTCCTGCTCAGCGGGGTCATCTCAGAACACATGGCACAGGATTGCATCCAGATGTTTCTAGAATATCTCCAGTGAGGCAGACTCCACAGCCTCCCTGGGCAATCTGTTTCAGTGCACAGTCACCTGCACAGTAAAGAAGCTCTTTTTCATATTCAGGTGGAACTTCCTGTGCTTCAGGTTCTGCCTGCTGCCATTTGTCCTATAGATCAGCATCACCAAGCTCCATCCCTTTAACACCCTCTCTTCAGACAGACATTGATGAGGCCCCCTCTCAGTTGTCTCTTCTCGAGGCTGAACAGGCCCAACTCCCTCAGCCTTTCCTCGTAAGGCTTCCAGCCCCTAAATCATCTTTGCAGCCCCTCCGCCGGACAAAGGACGCTGCAGAAAGAGCACGTGCAATTTCGCAGGGTTTTCAGAACAAGAGAAAATAAAAGCATTAACCAAGCAGCCTGAGCAAAACACACTGCATGAAACTGGAAGGATGCAACTAGTAATTAACGAAGCAGCTCTGCCTTTTACTTGAGCGGAGCAGGAGCCCCAAGGCAGCCGCCGCCGCTCACCTGAGACGCTCTGGCGGTTCGAGTCCGCGTCCCCGCCGGCGGCGCTGGCGGCGCTGGGCGCGCTGTTGTCCACCCCGCCCAGCAGGGGGCGCAGGTGGCTCACCGAGACCTGCTCGATGAAGGANNNTCCAGCCGGCCCGCGGCCCTCTCCCCACGCACTCCGGGGGAGGCACGTGCCCGCGTCACCCCTGCCCGAGCACACGGAGAAGTTAAACGTGACCCAGGTTTAGGTGGAAAATCTCAGATCTTGTCAACGAAATTATTATATTTTTTTTAACCCAAATAACCTTACGTCGAATTATTTCAGCTGTTAGGCCTCCTTCTTTAAACTGACTTTTAGAAACCCCCCACTCCATTCTGCCCGACATCAGCCACGCCGGTAGGATGCTGCAGTCAGGAGTGAATCCGCCTCGCCTTCCCTCAGCTCCCTCTGCAGTCCAGGGAATGTGAGGAAAAGCAGGTTTGCTTGCTTCCCCAGTAAATGCTTCCAAAGGCATTCACTGAGTTTAATTTTTAAAAAAAAGTTAAAAATGCCAAACAAACTCCAGGAAGCTGAATCCTGTTCCTTTTAGGATTTCTCCCCCCGCAGCTGAACTGTGTTTATTTTGTTTGGCTGACTTGCCCTGACTCCAAATGAATTTCATTTTCAGGCATTTGGTTGAGCTAGCAAATCAGAAAAAAAATTATTTACAGAGCTCTACTTGGAAAATCTCACAGCCTAAGAGAATACCCTGTAATTGAAATTATACACATAAATATATATCTGTGGTATTTTCACCAAAAAATATATTAGTAAGAATACACATATTTCAGGAAACCACATAAACCTGGAAATGAAGACTATTTCATATAATATGGAAAAGGTTTAGACTGTAAAAATTGTAAAGAAACACATGCTTATAATGAATAGATAAATTGCACTTGAATCATCACCCAAACACTTACATACCATGTGAAACAAAGGCAAATCTAACGAGTTTTGAGAAATTTGGCAGGACTAAATTGCTCTAAAAACTGTGAATGAATAGTCTCTGCCCTTTCCATTTTCCTCGGTATTTCCATGTGTTACACCACTACTGAAAGCTTTGATAAAATCTCCTCCTACTAGGCACAGTCAGCAATAAGGGAAATGATTGTGTTCACATCTTTGACACCATCAGTGTGCTGCTGGGCAGGTTTTGCTGGGTCAGCCAATAGACAACAGGCTCTGGAAGGCCTCTTAGGGGTCTACCTGCTCCAGAAAGGTTCAGGCCAGGCTTCACACACTCTCTCCTTCAATATTTTTTGATTTTTAAGTTCTCTTGGCTTCTTTATATCGTTGAAATGACTTCTGTCTCCATGGGATTGGATTGTCTGCAGACAAGACATACTTTTTACCCCACCCCCTTTAAAGGAGGGGAGAATAAATTTTCTGGCATAGAAGGAAAATGTTCCTCCCCAAAAGATGCTCCCAGTGCATTCTGCACTACAGGTTCCCCTAAACTCTAATGTGTTCTTAAAGCATCTAGAGGATTCATATGGAGGAAGGGGACTCTAGCTGCCCAGGAGGGAAGGGAATGAAGCTGGTGGCTACTTGAGACGAGTTCACACAAGACTGTGTGGCAGCGCTGGAGATCACTCTCCCAAACAATCTAATGGCGTTTCTGGGAGACATCAAGAAGAAAGAATGCAGCAGTCTGATGAGGAGAAGACAGAAGGACTATGCGAAGGCAAAGCATTTGGGAAGATAAACATGGTCACAGAGAAAACAGAGCATTAACATGTTCAGATCATTCAGAACTCTTTCCTACCCAAGTCCCCAAAACCCCACATAACCTGGACAGTTCCTCCTTACTCTGAGGTACATTTGTCCTTGTTCTTGTTCCACTGGCATGTGCCTGCAGCAGCACCCAGGTGGGAATGCCAAGGACAGAATGGTGATGCAGTGTCACTGAATACTTGTTCCACACTGCTGATATGCCTCCCCTGGCATGCATCACTACGTCTGAGATGGTGGACAGGGAGCTGACACAGGTGAGTCAGCTTCGGTTTTAGCTGTTCTCATGCTCTTAGGCATACCACAGTTTTTAAAGGGGTTAAAGTTTAAATCTTATGATCTAAGAGAGCATCATAAGCATGTGGCTGACCATAAGAGAAAGGCTGTGCCATAAGATACAGTCATAGATCTGCTGTGAACATCTGTTTCTGTTCTGTCTTTGAAAACTTTGAGACAAATCAAGGCACAAAAGCCACCATTCTAACTGTTCAAGGTCTCAGATGGAGTGGGTGTTAGGAATGAAAGATTATAGTCTTGCACTGAGGCAAGGGACGCTCAGTAAGACTTTCACTATAACGTAAGTCAAGGACTCAAGTACAGCTGCCAGACTGGCCATGCAAAATTCAGACCGTATCTAACAAGCTTCCTACTTTCTCTGAGAGGGTAAAAAAAAGGTTTTCCAAAATGTGCTAATAAATTCCTGCTCATTATTTCAATCATTATCAGCTTTTAGATGAGGTCAGTAAAACCCAGAGAGGGAATGAGCAGCACAAAAGCACACTTGAGCCCACTTGTCCTGCACAAATGTATACCAGCTGGAAAGCCGTCACACTGAATTTCAATGAAACTGAGGGGACAATCAGTGAGAATGTACATATATATAAATGTGGTCTCTGCTACAGTTCGGCTGAGTAACAGAAGCTTGCTAAAACATGACACAGCTGTGAGTCTGTCTCCTTAGACTTACAAATACATTAATTACTTTAAAAAATGGCATTAAAGCTCATAAATTGTTTAAGGCAGCTTTGAAAAATATTTGCTATGTTGAGTGAATCCAATGCCAGGAAACATCAGCCAGATCTGAATGCATACAGTCTCATAGAAATTAAAGCCATAAATCATCATCATCATCATCATAAGCCTTTGCTTGGAGTGACTTGTTCAGCATGTATGAGGAGGTAATCTGTAATTTGGTACTTAAGTCAAAACAATAAATTCTCTTTAGAGCATTTTTGCACCTTTCTCAGACAGCGTCATCTGGTTTGAAACCTGATTTCTGTAAATGAAATTTGACTTCTAACTGCATGATCCAGTTTGAAAGCCATGTGAAGTCAACAACACATCTTTTGACAGTTCAGCAGATGAGAGATCATCTGACAGAATAAAATTACTATAAGGATTAATTACCCATTGACAGAGATCTGAATTAGAGAGGAAATTAATCAGAAAGGTAATTTCTGCACCACTTCTGAAAGAAAAAGCCACCTCATTTCTGTCATATACATACAGTGGGAGGGGAGCTCATCTTTACAGATTTCCCCTTCATGGCAGTCGCAAACTTTTTGGTGCTCTTTCTAGCTGGTGCCTGTGCTTTGAAGCTGAAACAGGGTCAAACATCTCCAAGCCCTCAAGGGATTTTTGGGACCATAATTTTCACAAAGGCCAAGTTAAAACCCTGTTCTGAACATTTGCAGCTTTGTGTGTTTAGAAATGCAAATTAGAATTTTAATTTTTTAATCTGGTATAGCTATTGCTTAATGTGAGAGTATTTGATTTTGGAAATGTTGTCTTCTTAATGCACTTTTCTTCCCCTGCGCAATGAAAATGTTACAGTCATCCACTTTCTTGTCTCTGTTCTCACATACAAACAATCCCAGATAATTATATTTATCTCTGTAGCAACAAATCTATTCTGCATCACTTGGCTATCAGATCTGATCTTCCTGCACAGTTTTTCAGAACAGATATTCCACTATATATGCCTCAATTCACAAGGGATGGTTTTCATGGTGGTTCTCACTGAACCAAGGAGTGACGTCTATCAATGATTTGAATTGTGCTTTTCTGTTTATCATATCTGAGACAGGCATCCTCTCTTAGAGCAAACACTGTCATTCTCTCCTAGTGTATGGAGTCTTCAACAGAAGCAGTAAAGGATTTCGTTTGCCAGCAACTTCCACAGCTCAGATTTTTCTTTCAGCCTTGTAATGAGACTTTCAGGTCTCAGAGGTGTGGATTTGGAGTCCTCTTCTAATAGCAGTGGTAGTAACAACCAATCTAATGGATTTAAAGGAAACTTACTCTCTGGAGGAACAACATAGTGATTAGCAAGACTTGATCCCATGGTTAAGCCTCTTTTATAAATAGAAGGGACCACAGCACAGATTTGGCACAAGACATCCATGCTGTTTGTTTGCTAGCACACTGCCTGACCTGTGTCAACTCTCCCAGGCGAGACTGCACATGTTCTAGATGTATTACAGCCCAGGGGCTGTTTCCAGTAGACAGTATGGAAAAGGTCATCCATGTTTGGGGAGGCAAGCGTGTTTATCCATATGAATGTGACTATATAATGCTACTTGCCTTCCAACAAAGAAAGCTCCTGGTCTGTTTTATTTAGCTGTTAGGGGTAGCCAGTCACTCCAGCAGATCCTCCAGTCCTGCCCATCCTGGATCTAGGAAACAGCATGCCTCTGACTGTGCCCAGTGTCCTTAATGACAGCCTTGAAGGATAAGCACTCCCATTCCTTCTGGATTAAATACACCCAATCAGCATCCTCTTAGACTCTGTTCCTGGCTACTGAAGCCTCATTCGTCATATCTCAAAAGAGTCAGCAGGAGAAGATGCAGTGCTAGTGGGGAGCGTATTCAAAATAAATAGCTATTTACTTCATCCATCTCTGGAAATACAGAAACGCGAAAGAAAATAATATATTGCCTGGATTAAGTGTATTACTTCTCTCAACAGTATGTAGACCCCAGGTAGTTACGATATCGTTTTCTTGTCTATGGACTAGGTTATAGCCTGCCTTCCAATAGATCCTTCCTCTCTCATCTGCTCCTTGGCAAGGGTTTCCAGTTTCTTAGGAACTCCCTACAATGATTCTGCCCTTCCTGACCTGGGAGCCTTCTCTGAGCAGAGCAGAAACTTTGAATGGTTACCATGTATTGCTTTTCAGCCCTCGAAGACCGTCCCTGCGCAACTGTCAGACTTTCACAGAGTCTTTGGCAACGCCCAGAACTCACCTTTCTGCCCCTCTGCAGCAGACTACACAAAGGTAGTGAAACAAGCAGAAGATCAATTAGTATCTACAGAAAATAAGTCCTTCTGTGTTACTCAGGTCCTGTTTCAGACTTCCTGTACTGGTACCATTGCCAACAAAAGGCTATGACTCTGACAGACTATACACATACATGGGTAGTAGCCATCAGCCTAGCTGCTCAATGCTAGGCAGTGTGCAGACTCATGCTCTACCTCTGTAGGCTGGTTTTCTAATTCTTGCATCTGAAAGACCTGGTATTTGCTCATTGCAGAATATTTTTTATTGTGTAGCAGAAGACACTTACTACTGTCCCAAGTTTAGAAGTAGAATAACGAGGCATCCTTGATGGAGATTTAAGTCTGAGGTTCACTTTTACGTGGGCTTTGTTAGAACTGAGACTCAGGCAGTTTGCAGTGCAAGTGCCTCACATGCTTGCTGATCAACTTTGACTCTGGTGCTAACTGTAGGTTGAATATGTGGCTTTATTTAGAAATCTCAGTGGCATTTACATAGTTCCAATTCACAGCATTTACTGGACGTCAGATGTGTTTCATGACAGTTTTATTACTCTACCTGTGGAAAACCTCAGCCTCCCAGATATCGAATACAATGCAGCTCATTGTATTCTGTGAGACAGCACACTGTATTTTAATGGATTAAAAGTAAATGTGGTGGAACCAAGTTTCCAATACAGTATTTCTAATGCAACTGGGGACTAAATCTTGTTCCTATTTTTGATGCCTACAGCAGTGCAGGGATGAAGTGAATATATGCAAAATTGTTAATTTTAAACTATGGGCTGTAGTCAAGTAATTGTTAAGGAAAATGGTTGAGATAGAAAAGTATTTTCTGTACAGTTCTGACCTATAAGAAAAAAGGTCTGAAATCCTTGCTTCCATTAAGTCACACTGCTTACAGCAAGGCCAGAATTTTACCTAAAGAATTAAAACAAAGTAAGAGACAAAATATGACAGGAGTGTAGTGTTTTGCAAAGGAGTAATGTAGTATTCAATTGCCCAAAGCTGAACTTTGCAGTCATTGTTTCATGACCCAAACATGAGTTAGGAAAAGCAATCACTTTCCCATCAGTTACCACACTTATGAAATGATGGAATTTTCCACGATTACATAACCTGCAGTGCTGTGATTTCTCCTTCTGATTAGGAACTGCAGCCAACTGATAATGGAAAGAAATCTGCCAGGCCATATGGTGGAAAATTTCAAGCAATAAGAGTAAATCTAGTCTAAAAAGTACCCCAGTGATGTAGATTTGACAAGACAATGTTTATTTTATAAAAGAATTTCACTTTATACCATTAACGGGACTAAGAATCCTTTAGAACTGATGATGCTGTATAGTCTGATGTGTGTGGCAATGCAGGCAATTCATCCTGTTACAGGGCCACTTGTAAACAGCAAGATTAAGAAATAATTAGTCTGAAGCACAATTGGGCTAATGAAAGGCTAGTACTACCTCACTAGAACTTAACCAGCTGCCTTTTCTGATGTGTGGTCTGTTCAACTTGCAGTTTCTTCTTTCCATGACCATGTCTGCTTAGTTCTTTTTCCATCATCAAATGTACAGAAAACATGTTCCTCTCAACACAGACACTGGTCCCTACAATCTAGGGTTCCTGGCTGTTACCTGTCTGGCCTATATATCTTTTTCACATTTAGGATGGGGTCATATGAACAGCAAACGACAACTGATAGCAGTAGTGAAGATAAAAAAAAATATAAAAGGCTTTCAGTCTTATTTCTGTGTCTACACCTCCATCACCTCACTGTTTCTTCAACTTGTTCATAATGGATTTTCTCATGCAACACTAAGGGATTTCTTTAGATTAAAGCTCACTCTGATTTCTTCGTGAAAGGTTTGTATTGGTGTCCTTTTGCCCCTTCTTCTTATCATAGTCTTGAGTACTTCTTGCCACTTCCATCTTGTACTTCCCATCAAAGTACAGCGCTTAGAAATTTCTTGCTCATAAGTCGCCTGCTGAGCTCATTCCTCAGAAATTGCCTTCATGAATACAGTATAAAATGTACCTACATTTGTAATGATGAATTTAGTTCCACATAAATTAGTTACTTGTCAAAGTTTTTATTCGTGTTTGATTCTGTAATGTAATTCAATAGGGTGTTGCTGCGGTCAAATACATCACCACAATAGGGCACAAAATAAACTGTCTTGCCACCTCCTCCTGCTGTCTTTGCCCATGTCTTGGGGTGATTTTATGATAATACTGTATTTCCTTATCTTCTGCTTTATGCCCAGAAATGGGTCCCATAGCTTTAAGCTGGGTCCAGGAGTGCGGGAAGAGAAGCCAGGCGAATTCTTCAGCGCAGTTTGTGTTCAAGGCCTCACACACACTCTCCCGCCTTGTCACTGTTGCAGAGCCAAGGGAGCACCCTCGTGCTTCTAGCTGGCCGTTAGTGGAGGCAAGAAATTTTTTCTGGGACTGTGGCTTCTGCTTCTTCTTCTTCTTCTGGAACTGTTCAGGTTTGCTGTGGTCCTAAACACCAGAACACTGCCAGGAGCCCCATGCCGCGGCCCAGAGGGGAGGCCTTGGGGTGCCACACCCCGGCTCTGGAGGACCTTGGGAGAAGCTGAGTGGGACTCTAAAAAACTCCATCTTTCTCCACAAGAAGGTTTATTATCTAACATTATTAATTTTTTTTCTTCGTGCCTGTGTGCACCCTGCTTGTTAAATAAACAGCTTTTTTTTCACTTTCCTCCAAGAAATTCCTTTCAAACCTGTCTGGGAGGGGCTCCTGAAACCTGCCTTCCATTAGAGGACACGTTCATCTCAGGACGTTTCCTCCTAATTTGTCTCAAACCGAGACAGCCCTCTAATAACAAATATGGAAGTGTGTCTGTGAAACCCATGTTATTTCTCTCATTCCTTCTCATCCTGGTGGTGAAGTCCAGCATTTTCTTCTTTCTGAGTGACAGTGCTGAATCCTCCTGGGCATTTGAATGAGCTGTGCTTAACTGAATCCAAGTCTTACAGTTCTGGCTCCTGCTTGTATTCTGAAAGTTCTGGTGATCTCTCTGGAGCTCTGTCATGTGCTTTGGGGCTCAATCCATACAAGACTGAATGCCCAAGGTGCACACATTAGGTAATTACCTTCTGCTATGAGGAAACTCAGAGCAAGGCACAGCAGCAGTGCACCTGCTGCTTTATACCTGGAATCATCTAAGTGATGAGAGTCTCACAGGCATTAAGTAGTCAAGGATGCCATTTGTTTATCTACATCAGCTACAGGCAATGTGGAAGTGAGAGGTGTGGATTTCCCAAACCAAACTGATAGCGTTTAGTTAGGATCCTAGTTGCTCTCAGGTTTCTCTGAGATTAGTAGATCTGAGGTGATGTGAACCAGCCTCTAGCCATGTTTCTCTCTCTTTCCTCTTTCCACTTATCACTACAATAGCTTACACTTGGTCTCATTGGTCCCCCAGTTACACGCCTAGTTTGGTGTGGTGAGGGAGGGTCTACAGGTGTATCCAGCAGATTTTAAAAGTGTACAACTTGAACAAACAAGACTAAAATAAAGGCAACGATTCCCTGAGGAGGGGAAGTGGCAAGGGAGGGGCTGATCTCCTGGGTATCCAGAGACAGGTCACATGGGAATGGTTCAAAGCTGTGACAGGGGACGATCAGACTGGACATTAGGAAGAATATCTTTACTGAGAAAGTGGTCAAACACTGGAACAGGATTCCTTGAGAGGTGGTGGATGCCCCAAGCCTGTCCGTGCTTAAGACGCATTTGCAGAATGCCCTCAATAACATGTTTTAAACTTTTGGTCAGCCCTGAAGTCATCAGGCAGCTGGACTAGATGATCATTCTGTTCTATTCTGTTCTGTTCTGTGTTATGTTATGCTGTACTATGCATTTGTGTAAGCAGTAAGCCAACTCTCAGCAGTGAGGAAACAAGGACAGACCACATATAATAATAATATATATATATATATACACACCTAGTTAATTCTTGTATTTTTTATCTCCATTTGTTTCTATGAAGACATTTAATAGAATTCAGAGCAAATGCTCTGCTTTGGACTCCTGCATTGTGATAGTATTATGATTCACTCCACTGCAGCAATTTGCATAAAGAAGCCCTCAGGAATTAAATACGGGAGGAGGGTTTTTAAAATAGTTTAAAAATACAGACATTTAAGCAAATGGGCAGA
Source organism: Dryoscopus gambensis (assembly GCA_013389985.1). Classification (NCBI taxonomy): domain Eukaryota; kingdom Metazoa; phylum Chordata; class Aves; order Passeriformes; family Malaconotidae; genus Dryoscopus; species Dryoscopus gambensis. The sequence continues at coordinate 4,276 of WEIT01018828.1, read as the reverse complement.
TATGTAATGGGAAAGAGTCTAGAAGTGAAGATCTGAAATAATTATCCCTTGGAATCTTGGCACCAGAACTGGCATTTCTCTATTAAGTCCTGCTGTAATTTTCTGAAAGGACCACACTAAGCTGAGATAGTTGGTACCTCTCTTCATCTTCCTTTTACTGGCCTTTTTCATTTCTGTAGTACTTGTCAAGGAGAACATTTAATGTGCAAACACTTGTTATGAATTACTGTAGGGTTGTTACTGAGCCACATTGTTCTTCAAGACTTTTTTTCTTCAAAGATACAGCACTGAAACATCTTTTTTTTTCATTCCCACAGAAAGAGACATATAAATAAAGACAAATTTTATGTGCTGCAGAGCTATAAGTTTACAGAAGAAAAAAAGATACCTATTAATCTGCATGAAGCCCGAAATACAATTCTGGATATCAAAATCGAATTGTAAAGTGACATTAAGAGATGTAGTACTTACCAAAATAAGTCCCGAGATTAATGAGGATGTGCCTGTCAGGGCAACATAGAACTTGGGGGTTAATGTGTTCAAAAACATACTCACTGAAAAAGAAAAGAGAAGAAACCATGAGTGCAAAAGCAGGACATGTTCTCCATGTGTCCCCTCCTCCTCCAACTGCAGATAAGTTATTACCTTAACTTTGATAAAAAAGAGTTAAAATAACATCCTGTCCCATCTGCCTAACATGCAATAAAGTAGAGCATTAGACTGCCACATGCAGAATTTTGTTTTCACAACAAAGTCAATCATGAGGCACTGGAAAACAGTTGCACACAAGTCTGGGAATTTCCTATTTCAGCCAGTGCTCCACTGACATTGAGTTTAGGATTCCCCATGATATATGGAAGACATTTTATTATATGCCTTTGCTACTCCATTGCAGTTAGAAATCTTAGAAGTCTATCTCAATGTCCTGCATTCAAAATTGTCTCAACATCCTGTAGATCTTGATGAAGTGTTTTAAGCTTTTTACTTCTCACTACCTTGGTTTCTCACTTAAAAAGTAGAAGATAATGGCATTTTCCTAACTTGTTCTGCTCCAAAGCTGGTGAACCACTCAGTATGACAACAGTGAATAAATGATTAGAAAAAGACCTAACTAGCTTTCTGTTAATAAGGGGTGAAAATCACGATAGCTGTCCAGATTATCTGAAGTCTAAGGCAGAAGCGAAGTCAGGTGAGCAATTCCATCTGTATGGGCTTCTGGAAATCCAAGGGCTTTTCTAGTCATATCCCATCTTGAAAGCTGCTAGGAAAATCACCAGGTAGTCATGCTTATCCCCCATAGAAAATCCCTGTGGCTGGCCATAAGAGAATAAAATATTCTAGGTTTTTCATGACTCTACAGAAGCTACTAGAGAGAACTGGAGTTCTACTAAATTCTAGATGTTTAATAAAACCTCAACTTTCCATCACTTCCATCTTCCACAAATGAAAACATTCCCTATTAAACTACATGAAGGGTTAGAATAACCCTAAACAACCCTCCTGGTCTCATCCTTAACCAGTGCCAAAGAATTTCTCATACATATATATATATTTATATATATACACACATATATATTTGTATCCAGGACTGGGGAGGGAACTGACCTTAGTTAGCAGGTAAATTTAAAAGGCTTGTAGCAGACTACTAGTCATTAAAAAATATTAATGAAAGACCTGGATATGTAGGTGTGAGGCTCTCAAATCATTCTGTTATCTTTAGAGATAACACCTAACAGAA
>WEIT01018826.1:99514-133798 GCA_013389985.1 Dryoscopus gambensis | reverse complement strand
CCCGCCCAGGTGGCCGCAGCGGGGCCGGGACTCGCCGGGGCGGTGCCGCCCGGCCCGCCCCCACCTCGGGCTTTACGGGAAGTGATGTTGCCTTGACGGAAAAGACACGGTCGGAGCCCAAAAAAGGGCAGGTGCGGCGGGACGCGACTCAGGGAGCTCCAGCGGCCGGGAGGCGAGCAGGTAAAGCGGCAGGGGAGGCGAGCAGGGCAGCGAGCCGGGGCGGCTGGGCTCGGCTCGGCTGGGCTGGCAGAGAGCTTGATCAGAGCCCCAGGACGGTGTTTCGGGCAGGGAATTCGGGGTGCTGCCTCCCCATCACTCGACCCGCGCCTCCAAAACAGCGCACCGGGCTTTAACAAAGGGGCCTCACTCGGGAGATGGAAGCGAGGTGTCCGGAACCTCGGCCTTTGGACTACCCCTCATGTGCTTCCCCTCCCAGCTGCTGCCCTGAACGCGAACAAATAGCCCCGCTCGGGCCTTGCTGCGCAGCAGCTGCAGCAGCTGCAAGTTTCCCACCGCTTTAGGCGTGCGTTTCTTTTTACAGAGAAGTGGATTGCATGTCTGGTTGAATTTTTTTAAAAAGGCTTTAAAAATGGTAAATCATTTTGAAAGCACTATAATAGTGTTATCTCTGCTTAGCCAGGACTTAAATCTTATACGTAAGTATCATCAGACCTGTTGCTCCTTTCTGAACACTGCATGTTTGTCTGAGGGAGGCTTCTCGCTGAGAAGGCTCAGAAGGGCCCTTCAACCTGATTTGCAATGCTTGGGTTGAATTTACACGTTGATGATCTTGGATCTAAAGAAAGCTAAATCTACCAGAAACACCTATTGGTTTTCCTAGCTCTGTAAGTAACTAGAGTATATTAATATGTAAGTGGTATTTTTAATGGTGCTAGCAAAGTATAAAGGACATGCTTAGAACTGTCAAAACCACTCCATTTTTATCTCTTAGAGGTGCATCAGGAATATTTTGAGCTTTCTGATTGCATGACTTGTCTAACACTTCCATCATGGATGGTGCTTAGGAGATTTTCATCAGGATAACACATACGTGTATGGAGTTAGTTCTGCAAGATGATATGTTACTATACTTACAGGTTTTTCTTTGAAACTCTACAAAATCTATTCTGCCTGCCCTTTCTTGGAAACTTAATCTTACACAGACATCTTCTGTCAGCCCTTCTTTCTTGTCACAGATTTTTACTAATTTTGTGAGTGTTCCAAGTATTTTCCAGCCAGGGAAAAGCATATACTACCGTATGCATTTCAAATGGTAGGAATAGAATTTGTGATGCTAAATGGATGTCTCAAAAGCATAGTTAAAAAGATGGAAAGAAGAACAGCATGTTCATGTGTTTCTTGTTCAGGGTTCTAATTTAACATCTACTTAATCTCTTGCACAAAGGAGTTGGGGAGAGAGGATGTTCTACAACTTACACTGGTTTATTTTCACAGTTAACAAAATTTCTCATCAGCAACTAGATGTCTAAAACCAGACTGTAAGTTTGTTTTATCACTATCGTTAAACATGGGAACACATTATTTTATCACTTGATTACACATTTCCTTTTCTTTCAAAGAGAAGATAAGGTGAGACGAAAGAATTCTTAAGTAGCTTTTGACATTTACAGAAACAAGTATTACGTGCAGTACTGCCTGCATGCCTTTGAATTCTTGGTTGTGCTGTTACTGCCAGGTATCTGCTGTGCTGCTAAATGACCAGTGATAGGTCTGTCAGCTTTCAGCATAACCCAGCAGATAACACCATTATTAAGATCAGTCTGTCACAGTCAACAGAGGTAGTTAGAATTTAATTTAATTTTAAGAAACAGACGAAATTGGCCCTAGAGGTGGAATATAAAGAATGACATCTCTCTTTCCCCTATTGATGTCTCAGCAAATAATTAAGTTGCATTTAAAATGTATTAAACTCATGATTTAAATAATTAATCATCAAATATTCCCTTCGGTATTAAAGCGGCATTATTGTACTCTGCACTTGTGATTGGTCCTGCAGAGGGTTACTTAGATATTTATAGCTAAACATTTTAGGGGCTTGGCATATGTAGTGCTCTGGAACTTGCTTTTGCTCCTGTTGTCTTGTAGATACTGCTCAGTGCTGCAGATACAATCTGAGTTTACAGCACTAGCTTCAAACATAGCAAAGAAGTTGTTTAAGTACAGCATGGTTTGGTAAGTTCTTACCTAAAAGGCAGCTTTCTATGGCAGAAATGCATTTTTTTTTCTATTTATACAAATATGTTCCCAATCAGTCTTCCTCTGGGTATAGCATCTGGTTACGAGATTTCTTTTTTTTCTCTTCTTAGGCAGAACTGCATCCCTGTCAGGAAGCAGGACCAACTTGGACCATGTTAAATCAGCTGAGATCACTTAATGATTTAATGATCCTTTTATCTCCAGTGGAGCTTTGTGAATAAATCCTAGCCCTGACTTTCTTCTTTCTGGAACAGCCTTACATTGTTGTGTTTTCATACATAAACCAGCAGAATTTACTTTTGATTTGTAGTAATAAGTAGTCTCAGTGCCTATGACTTATTTACCAATCTAATGAGCCTTATGGCATATATTAAATTATGACATATAATCAGCATACTTTTTTCCTGTGGTGTTGGTATGGCTTCAAAGGGCTGAGGATGCTTTGGGGTGTGTGTGACAGTTTTGCATATATTGGATGGTGGAATCTTTTTCACGTTCTGGCACATTTCAGCACTCTGGGGCTGACCTAACAAGTTTTCCAGTTTTTTGAACTGCAGGAGGAAAAAAAAAAACCCAGGCAAATGTCCTTGCTTCTATGGCCCTGAGGATGATATCAAAGTGTAAACCGGTGCAGTGATATTTTCTTGAGTTTGCAAACCCATTTCCCATACTGCTTTCTTTCTCTGTCTGATACTTTTACTGATGAGAAATGGTAAGAATCAAGCGTGTCAGAAAAAGGCACTTCTGGAAGACAATGTGAAGACTGGTAGTAAGGTAGCAAAGGGGCGGGAAACAGCCGTGAAGATACAAACTTAGCAGGAGTGAAACTTTTGTAGAAATCTGTAGTTTGCAGTGGACAGAAGAAGTTGGTATATATATGAGCAGTGTTTTTAAATTAAAAGTCACATTTATGGCACTTGCGAAGAGTATTTTGAAAATAAATCTACATTTCTGCAGTAATTCTTTGTGTAAATGTGATATGTGAATGAAAGGACTTTAGGGAGTACCCCTTGCTGAAATATTTTATATGCAAATAAAATACTGGATGGGTGTAAGGACACTGTTACACAAATCAAGTAGCTCATTACAAATTTGGAGTTTGTGATTCCAGTTTTGCAGCTGTGTAGAGCTATTGGTTTGAAAGGTGATAACAGGATAAAGGAATAAATAACAAAGTGGATAAAAACTCCGAATCTGGAGTTATACTTTCAGGTAAGCTGAGCTCCAAGAGTAGAAGCAGTGCCTTTTACTAGAGCAGTTTATTTTGTTGGAAAGGATAGGCTTTCAAGTATGTAAGCCCCTTTCAGGTTTGAATTAGAAAGAGCAGAATGCAAAGTAAAATTGAAAACAATTGATGCACAATTTTTATAATACTTCTATTAAGCATATGTCATTAGAAGGTGATGAAGGTTCTCTAGAGAAGTGCTGTTGTCCATAGTCACCCCAGTCTCAGTCTTAAGGCCTGGCTCATTGTTTTCCTAACTGTGGGATATTTCATTTGGTTCTCTTATCACCCAAAGACTGTAAGGAAAATGGTTGCTCTGTGAACTGAGAGGAAGAAAACAATTTTTTCCAGTAACATCCTTGGGGAAAGAGAATACTTGGACTAGACTGAAGGCTGCTAGTAGTGATACGGACTAATAAAGCATGTATGTTGGGTAGGGGGAAAAGAAAACTTTATTCCTTTTTTATGAATAAAAAATGCAAGTTTTCTGGTTTTTCTCCTGTCTCCACCAGTCTTGCTAGTACAGAATTTTATATTGGTAGTTGCTGAGGGAAATTACCTTTCTCCTGGAGATCCGTGCTGATAATTGTGTGACTGTCATGGAGTGGTGGTGCATTTTGAGAATTTCAGGGAATCACTCAAGGCTCACAGTTGTGGGATTGCTTGTGCTGCGAAACTGTTTTATGCAAGGTTTGCATGAGATGAATTGCTGCTACAGTTATTGCCAATGGCTGGTGCTTTCCAAGTCTGCTTGGAAGCCTAGATAATATTCAGAATGCGGATTATAGCAAAAAGCAGGATAATTTGGGTCTTTTTATGGTGGCTTGTTTGGTTTTTTTTAAAATTGCAGAGGCTAATCATAATTCCTCCTCCCCCATCCTCACTTGTTTTGTTCTAAACCAAACTTTATGCGTGACAGAATATGACCCAAAATACAGGTATCAGGTTAGTTCTAGCCCTGCTGGTATCATCCATTTCCAACGGAGTCTTTCTCATGCAGCACTTTCAGATACTGTGCACGTAACTGCACATGCTCCACTGACTTTCTCCTCTAACAATGATTCAACTTGACAGGTCTTTTCTGTCAGGGCATGAACTGTCTGACTAACGCTTAATTTTTCCATTTTTTTTTTTCTTGGGATGGTGTCAGGATAGGCGTGTCTGTACAGACATGGTGTTAACCAAGTTTGGAGATAGTATTGTCTGAGGTGATTGTGTTTCTTCTGAATTTGATAGCAAAATTCCTGTCACTTTAATTTGGATACATGTAGGCTCAAGTTGGAGTTGCTAAAGTAGTAGTTTTTAAAATGTTCTTTATCTGTGAAATGGAACAGGCAACTATAAATCTTTATTTGATAATTTTCTAGAATTGTCTGTTTGGATATAGCCCACAGGGCCTGAGATCCTGCTGTGTGTCAGGAGGAGCTGCAGAGCAGGCTTTGGAAGGCCTGTGAAAAGAACATGCTGCAAAAGTAGAATCATACTTTTTAGTAGGTTTTAAAACACAAGACAGCCCCCCGCCGCCCCAAATCTGGACTGCTAATACAGCAAAACTCCACTGGTTTTACTCCATTCACCTTTTAATAACAGATGTGCTTAAATTTAATTTGCTTTTAAAATAGATACTGTCTTTTAAATCCAACTTGAGAGCAAATGTAAAATTGAGTGACTGTCACAGTATGTGCTGCCGCAGGTATGACCTGGGCAGCTGGTGGGTTTCCCTTGCAGAACTGGAAACTAACTGCCAGCTTTCAGGGGAGGCAGCATCCTACTCTTCCCTTTGTCCAGTCTGCCATTTTTTCACAAAGTATATAGAAAATTCAGATCTTTGTGGCTTCTTCCCCTCTGTAAAGTAGTGTTAAAGCTGATCAGCAGATTCAGATGTTGGGGGAGAAGGCAGAAATAACAGAAATTCAGTGTCTCTGCCCCTCTCTAATGAGCTTTGTTTCCTTAGGAAACCAGGCTAAGAGGCATGTCCTCATTTCAGCTTTGTTTTTTGCATTGCAAATTTGAAGCTTTGTTCCAAGAAGTCCTTATTGCATTCGTAATCTCCAGTGTGGTGTGTTGAGCCTTAGGGAATTTTTCTTCAGCCTAGCATCCTGTGGGAGCATGAAGAATGGGAGTAGTAACTTTTTTAGTAATTGGGAGTCACACAGGGACTGGATTGGGGCCAGTGGAACTGACAGACCTACTTTGGTAACGTGCTGCAGAATCACCACTTTTCCAAGCCCACCCATTCCTCCTGCACACCCTGAACGAAGGCAGATCAACCAGTCAGGCTAGTTAACCTGGGGAGTCACTGAATAAATGGGAATACGAAGGAGCTCTAATGTTAATGGTGTTCATGCTTTAAGAAATGGTAGAAAAAAATAGGAATCACAGGTGTTTAATTTGGTTTCATGTGCTTCATTGCATGGAAGATCAAAGAACAATACACTGTAGAAGCAATACTTTGCTGTAGCTCAGAAGCAGGAGACTTGTCTGTCTGTCACATATTTCACGTAACTAACCTTTCCATTTTTCCTCCTGAGAGCAGAATTAAAGTGTAAAAGGTACTGTTGTCAGCTTGTGAGGAGAATGAAGAACCACTTGCCCTATTAAACAGATTCAGAAAAGATATGAACAATGTCTTCTTGTGCTGGAAAGAAAACCCAGGTCTGCTGAGACTGGTTTTCAAATAACATGTTGGACCAGGTAGTGCTAAGAATAAATACATATCAATCAAGCTTTAGTGTGGATAAAAATATGACAGACACTTTCAAAGCTGTATTAATATAGGATTATAAAACATTGAAAATCCTTTCTTAGGTATCTGTAGTGCACATGTTCCTTTAAATTGGGACAGAAGTTTCCTGTAAAGCTACTATGTTTTTTAATTTAAAAAGTTCACTTAGTCATCAACCCTTTAAAGCAGATAAAGATCATTGATCTAAAATGAGATTTGTAGGTCTTCAGGCTGAAGATAGAGACATCAGATTATTGGTGTGCTTTTACAGCTTCTCATCCAATACAGGGCCACTGGTGTCCTATGGAGTGCTGCTCTAGGTGCTCTCCTCATGCAGTCAGGCACACACTTCATAAGTCTTACAAAACATGAACCAGCATAGTCTCACAGAAGAGCTGTAGCATGTCAAATAATCCATTCATCTTTAAGTTAAATATTCTTTTGAGTACAGATTATGTACTGTGAGTAGTGTGAATGCTGCCAAAATACCGTTTCCTACATGCAAAATGATCACATTTGCTCATTTCAGTCAGAACAAATAATCATGTTTATTCATACACATTTTATTGCCATTTTAAATAAACCTGTTTTCACCATTTCCGGGTGTTTTAACATCTTATACAAGGACATGTACAATAGCATTTTTTAATACTATTTTCTTTCTGGTATTTCAGAACTGTAATAAGAGAGAGAGGACCTGGTTCAGGTATTAAAGGGTTCCTTCCTTCCTTCCCCTTTTGATTCAGATCTGGAGTAGGTATCTACACTTGGCTTTGCCTTAGGATAGACTGTGCCTACATGGGCATTAATAGAAAGTGATGGGGAGGCAGAAACTTGCGGTTGAACAGAATTGGCACATCAATTAAAGTCGCTTGTTTGGGATAATTTTACTCATCTTTTCTGAGGTCAAATATAACCATATATAAATTTTATTTTGGGAAGCAATCTTTTGATGTTTTTTCTGATGACAGAGTTTGGTCTAAAGTTTTTCAAAGTGCTGATGTTGAGTGGCCAGCTGCTGCAAAGGATTCCTGTCTTTAGGCACTGTGATGTTCTATGAAAGCAAAGTTGATGCTTTTCATTTGTTGATTATTTTGCTGTTAACTTTTTATAGTTGAAGAGACCTGGTAATTCTTGAAAGTTAGTTATCTAGAGCCTCTCTTGGAGGGGATTATTTTAAAGAACCTCTTTTCTATGTAAAATGCTACAGATCTTAAATATACCAATACTTTGTCTCCTGCAATGCTGAAAGAAATCTCTCTCACTACTACTAAAATGGCCTAGATTGGCTTACAGTTGAAAGAATATAATGAAAGTTTTACTTTAATCTAGAATATCACTAAATATTTAGCAGGTGTGCCTTTGGGTAGCAGAAAGGCCTGCCTGACCTACTTTCATTTTAATCACTGAAGGGATATTTCATGATTTGGTCCTGGCAAAGTTCAGCTATTACAGTGCTGGAGTTCTGTTGTGAAAGCTGATTTTGTGAGTGTGGGTTGTCTCCTTTTTTATTTATTGTTTTTTTCCTTCCCTGGAAGGATATTGGTGAGAAGAAAGCAAAGAAAAAATAGTTTATATGGAATTTATCTCCTCCTTTCAGGTCTTTTGAGTTCTGTCCTGAGGTACTGGCACGTTACTGCAGAGCAGGGGCAGATGACATTGATGTTGGGCATAGCTCTTGGATTTGGAAATAGGGATGTGTTCTGTAGCATTATTTGAAATGGGCTGTTACTAGATCCACTTCTTCTATTCCTCTCTCCAGTGGCAGATGTCTTTATTTGTGCAGGCAGGTAACAATCCAGCGTTTTTCTTACAGAAGAAGCATCTGCTACAGGACAGTTTGGACACCTACAACTTTTCTCAGGGGCATGGAGCATATGAAGACAAATATTCTGACGCTTGTAATGAAGAATGCTCCACACTGTTCACTGTGTTTTACTTCTCAAATTTCCTCTTAAATTCCTGGGCCTGCAAATCATAGAAAATTTTTACAAATAGACCATAAATTCCATGCATTCAGATAATTTTATTCATACAACCTGTTCATAGAACTTGTAAAAACGTTGGGAATATTGAATAACTAAACAGATGGCTATTCCTTTGTAGAGCTGGAGCTTCACAACTGCTTTTCACAGTTTCAGAACTTTACTGGTGTGATTTTGATCCCCTGCATAACCTGAGAAGATGTCCAAGCTCTTATAACCCCCTAGGATCGGGGTAGCAGTGGGAGGCCGGCTCACCTCGGGCTGCCTGCAGTGGTTCCTGTTCCAGCTGCCGCTGCTTGGTTTGCGTTCGCTTCCTGCCACCACAGCAGGGCTGGCTCAGCTGCCTGTGCAGCACTCGCTGAGAGGCTGCAGACGTGTTTGTTTAAAAGTAGAGACTGTAAATAACCAAACATCCATGTCCTCCCAGTTTATCACTCTCCAGTTTGAAATCAACATAACTTCACCCTCAAAAAAACACTTTGTTTCAGCTGTACCTTTCTGGGAAAGTCTTACTGTTTCAGATAAAACCCTTGTCTGGGAGGGGGGAAGGAAAAATTATTTGGTGTTCCTCACACCAAATTCTTAAGATGCAAGTTGAGCAGCCTCATTTCATCCTGAAATAAAACACTGAAGTCTGGGGATTATTTATGGATTGTTTTTCCATTAAAGATGGCAAACATGTGACTGTGTGGAGGAGTTTGCTGGTTGAGACTTCCAGACAGACAGTTTGTGCTTAGTGTGTGTAGTCACCCCCCAGGGCTGTTTGCAACATGGCAGAAGAGTTGCTGCTTTGTCTGTCAACACTTCTTATCCTGTTCCTCCTTCTGCACTCCGGAGCAGTTACTAGAAATTCTAGGGTGCTTGTGGTCTGAATATTTCTTCACAGTTAAGCAAATGTGCCAGTATTGATCAGGGAAGCAAGCAGTTAAAGATTAAAAATGTACATGTTGCTGAAAATTGAGCACAATTCTATTTTTTAATTGCATGTTGGAGCAAAAAAGGGACCTTTATATAGAAGATTGGATTGAGCCAAGAAGAGGTACAGTTAAATTACGACCTGTAACTAAATGTCAAAGAAATAGCTTTTAGTTAATTCTGGGAAAAGGCTAAGGCAGAGCACGAAAAAGTGTTCCAGCTCTGTATAACAGAACTTAGATGTTCACCAGGGCAAGGAAAATAAAAATTGCCTTGATTCACATGAAAGGAGGCGAGATAGCTGAGCACTGAAACAAGTCAGTTAAGAAGCATGTGGAGCTGTCTTTGTTACTGGTAGATGAATCCCTATGTTAAATGTTTGTAGTAGCCTGTCTGCAGAACTTCTTAAATTATATGATTGGAGACTAGTCTTAGACACCACCTTAATTTCCTTTCTTTGCTGCTCTTGAAGCAGCTTGAGGAAAGAAACTGAGACAAGAAAGAACTCTGCAAGGACGCTTGTCTGCAAAAGCTCACATCTGCTAAATCTTACATGGTGAGTGCAAAACTTGCTTTGTCCACACCTTTCAGCCCTCTCCTGTGAGCATCTGTAATGTCAGGGGTAACTGAGAGAGGAAGAGTTGGGACTGCAGGGGGCTGTGAAGGTCCTGTCTCACCCCTTGGACCCAGTGCCAGGACCCTCCATCCAGCGAGTGCCTCGGTGCAGACACGGGTGTTGAAATCGGGGCAGACGTGTGAATTCTGCCTCTTGGGGGCCTGTGTTAACAGGCTCTTGGAAACTGACTCTTTGAAGAGTTGGTTTACATGTTAAATCAGTAGCTTTATTTCCTTGAAGTCATTTAAATGTGTAAAATGTCTGCATGTGTCTCTTAGGATTGTGCAGGTACAGGAGCTTGCAGGTTTAGCATCAGTGTTTCAGAGAGTTTCTGGCAACATCATCACTCCGATCTCTTCTTGGAGCTTGTTGCCATCAGAAGTGGTTCAGCAGAAGGGACTGGACACAGATGCCTACAAAGTCCTACGGTACAGCTGCCACTGTCCTCCCAAATCCTTCCAGCTCCCTCTCACACGGTCTTTCTCTGGTGTCTGTGCCAATTTTGTTATCACTAAGTTTTTCTGCTGTCTGTAAAGGTGGGAAATAAAGCCAGTTTGGGGAACTTTGGTGCTTGCCATGTTTCAATATAGTAGACTACTGTGTTTGCTGTATTTTATTTTTTTGTATACTTAGAAAAGTTGTGCTCACACACTGCAACTTCCTCTCCCTATGACAAGGAGGAGAGTCAGTAGTTTAGGCAAAGGCTCAAGGTGTGTTATCTGGTTTAGGGAGATCTAGTTAGTTACTTTGCTTACTTTTAAAGGGGGAAAAGAGATCACTTGATCGGTCAGCAAGACCACATGACAAGCAGCTGAATGTAATTAGGTGGGGAGGGTGGTTGTGTGGGGCTGGCAGCTTCCCATGCCCTGCGAATGTTAGAGCTATTAGTCTGAACTACACTATTTTGGTTTTATTTTCTTTCTCTGCTGATGCCTCCTGTAGATGAGAAATGGCTCTTTTTGCATGACTATGGTATTCAAGAAATCTGAACTGTGTCAGGAAACTCGTCACTGACGCACACTTGGAAAGCTACAGAGCCATTCACAGCTGTCAAACATAGGTATGTCAACACTTTCTCTTTGCCATTAATTTTCAAGAGATTTGTTACATTGTTTTCCTTGAGCTGATTGTCATGTGCCAGCTGTTCCTCTGTTAAGAGCTTTGAAATAATGTTGCTGGACTTTACCGAGCTGCCTGGAATACTCTGATTTTGAGAGAGAGTTCAGCGCTGCCGCATCCTCATGTTCTAGAGGGAAAAGTAAAGCTGGGGAGTACACTTGGCTTATGTAATACATAGGCTTTGGGGTTAAATGACAAAATTGCAGCTCTTGTGGTGTGTATTAAGTCATTGCTTTTCACAAATAAATCAGTCAGATTTAAAGACAAACCAGGCTAAGTTTAACAAAATAGAATGACTGCAGTGACCAGTGTCTGGATCCAGTAGCCATAAGGTGCCCGTTCTGGTCCCAAGTCATCAGCTTACATTTTCTTCTGTGTTAAGTCAAACTTGTTCTGCAGCTGGAGGGTGGAATTAGATCGTGTAGTGTGCTGTACAAGTAACATTCAGAATACTGAACAAAGTAACTCAGTATTTTTAAGTGTTGCAGTGCTTGAACTTTTTTCCCCTCTATTTCTTTGTGTGTTTCCGTTACCATTTAAAGATAAACTATACTGAATAAAACAGTCCTTTAGAATGGTGGAGTTTTTTAACTGCACTGTGCACCAATATGTTTGTTATCATGTTTGCTAAAGGGATGGTGAAAGGAATGAAAATGGTGTGTTGCACACTGTTATTTTTAATTATCAAAAGAAATTGAATAGCAAGGAACCCTGAGAGCTCATCTAGTTCACATTCCTTGTTCAATCATATAGTAATGACTTGAACCTGTAATTACGGTAAAAGCAATATAAAGGTGGGCTGTTATTACTGTGTTTTGTATCTCCTTTGGAAGAAACTCAGAATATATGTACACATCTGACTAAGTCATGCCATGCCACCCCAAGCATGATTTTGTAATTAGGCATCCTTTCTAGCCATACGTTTGCCAGCATTTTTCTAATCATGGACCAAAACTCCAGTGTTTGTAGACTGTAAATAACCAAGGAGGAGTTGTTCAGAGAACAGAAAACAGTATTCTCCTCCACTTCTGTGGGAAGGTCACAAGGCTTTTCCAGGGTTTTATTTGATGTCTAGCCTAGAATGTCTTAAGATGATTTTTCTTCTCCAGATCATCACCAGCTGACTTGTGTTTATGAGAGAGAAGTGAGAAATTCATAAATGTAGTTCAATAAATGTATTTTCTTGCTGTTTCCTTATAGACATCCCCACTGTATTAAGAGTTTGTATAAAATAAGTGGGAAAAAGAGTTTCGTAAACATTGATGCTTGGCAAACTGTTTTTGTTTTTCCTGTGCTGTGTGGACAGATTGGTTGTTGTAGCTGCTTCACTATAATTTACTGTTATATAATAGTTTCCTTTATTGCATTACATGTGCATTTTGAATGTGTGTTACAGAAACTATTTCTAGCACATTTTAGTGTAGTGATTTCTATTAGCCTGAATTATTTGAGGATTAAATTTTGATAATATTGGGATTCTTTTGTACACTGCAAAACAATATGCTAGCATTTGGTGCTGCCACCCTTTCCTTCACCACGCTCCCACTGAATTTCACTATATTTGCATGTTTCCAGCATGTCTTTCATTTATAACACCATCCTAAACAAAATATCCTTAGTAATTAAGCCTGGTAAAGACAAACTGGAACTCTAATTCAGCTGGGCTTCTTTAAGCATGTCACTAACAGTGGCATTAAAGAGAAATTGTAATTTTTTTTCTTAAGAAAAAACTAGAATAAAAGAAGACCAACAAAAACTCTGAAACTGTAGAAAACTTAGAATGACCTCAAAAAATATTAAAATCAGTTAATGGAAAAAGATCTGGAAGGTATCCTAGTAGAAGGAGAGAAATAAGCTCTAGACAGTGGGAAGGAGAAAATTTTATTAGGTCTAAAATGTTTTACTTCATAACTAGAAAACAATATAGTTCCTGTTTCTGAATTTTGTTTAAACACTGTGTCATAAGGATAAAATTTCTTTTAAAAATATCTGTTTTGACACATTGTGATGCAGCTATTGGTATAAACAGAAGAACTGGCATCTTGGTGAGGAAATTCTCTGGGAGTGAGTGGGTTAGTTAGCATAGCTCCTCTATAGGCACTGCAGCTGTATTGATTAGTGCTAACAGATTTTCTTTTTTCACATACTTAATTTGTTTTTACTGCAATCTCATTGCTGGGCTCTTAGTTCCTTCTATAGTAAATCACATGCGTTGATTTAAAATCAAACCGAGTGCTACAAGCCAAAGCCAGTCTTTTAGTAGATGATGAAATACCAGCACCTACTTTCATGAGTTTTCTCATACCGAAGCTGTTATGGGACAATACCATTACATATGCCCATTTTCTTTTGACTTGTGCTCAGAAGGGCATAGCTGAATAGATTCTTTCATATTACTTACCCATTATATTCCATTCTTCATTTCGGAGGTTTGATGCCTTTCTCAATTACAGTGTAGAATTGTTCTGTGAAGTTGGTTTGCCAGTTTGTGTGAGATTTTTGAGTTCTTCACAAGCAGGCAACGTTTCAATTTGGTGTTAAGCCAAGACAGCACAGTCTGTATGCACTGTGGTGTGATAACTGCATACGTGTTTCCCTGACACAGTTTCCGACAGGAAACTTGCACTGCTTGGATCAGTTAGAGCATTCTGACTGGCAATTTATTTTCATAGAAAAGCTCTGTGTATTTTTTCTGGAACTTGGCTTACAGAGGTGGTTGTTCTGTAAGCTCACTGCTGCTAAGCCATTTATTAGCTATAAACAGAACCATTCTGAATTTTAATTGAAGACTTCTGAGGGCAGGGGTAGGGAATTGCCTGTTACTGTACGTCAGTTCAAGTGAAACTTAGGATACTTTGTGTGCGTGAAATGTTATGAAAGAATTAGGAAGGCATCTGCAATAGGGAAAGCTGGCAACTTTCAGGTGGGGTTTTACTTTACAGCCATCTTGGGGCCCTCCCTCTGTCTGGCAACAACTAAAAGGAAAGGTATGGGCAAACTGTGGCATTAGACTTGTGCTGCTTTTTGCTTTCCTTGCTCATATATTCCTACATAACACCAATTTGTGTAAGAAATTCTGGTTTGCTGTGCTGTTTATCTCAGAAGTCTTTGCTGTGTATCAGGATTTAATTCATATTTCATTATCATTCATGCTGTAATATGGGATTGTGATCTGAGCAGTGAGATAAATATTGTTGGCAACTCAGGTTGAAAAACAGCAGGCTTTTGAATGGAAGCTTTGTGTTGAGCAGTTCAGCCTGCTTAATCAGTGCTTCTTTTGAATTATGCCTTCCCTGAGGCTCTAGAAAGCTGTGCTAGGATACGAATTGAAGCCAACATTTTGCCAAAGCACTGTCTGAGTATTTTGGCAGACTGCAGGGCCTCAGTAGAAGGCTTGGGCAGTGTTAATTCGTGCTGCAGTTCTGGAGCTGTTCAAGTAGAGGATAGGGTGGAGGTAGGGGGTTGGCTTTCAATTCTTGAACGAAAACGCCACTCAAACACCGTAGTTTTAGCTTTGCTTTGTTAAAAGAGTTTGGGTCATACTTTTGAGCTACAAGCAATCTCCAAAGTGGCTGTGTCTTGCTGTTGCACGAAGATTTCCCTGAAGATTTCTGTTTTCCTGTCGCACGTTAGTAACTTCCTGAAGAGAACAGGTTGTGGCTTATTGAATACAGCCTATTTCAGGCAGAAGTGGTGTTTTATTATGTAATGCGCATTTTAAGTTATGGCCAGAGTATTCTCAGCAAGTTATTTCTAACTTTTTCATAGCATCTATAAAACATGGAAGCGTCACATACGCTCGCTATCTCCAAGCATGTTTATTAAACAAGTCCTGCTCAGTACTGGCTGAAAAATCTCTTTCTCAGTCTGTAGCTATTACAGACTCTGAAATCAAAGGCTCAGATTCTTTTTGAGACCTCTTAGGAGCAGATTATTCACAGCTGACACCCACCTCTCAAACTCCTGAGTGTCCTGCTCAAGTGTCCTGCTGCCAACCTGCACTGCTCTGACTCGCTTCCCGTGGCAGCACAATCTCAGGTAGGTCCAGTGAGCTCTGCACCTGCAAGGATGCTTCTGTCAAGATTGTATGGTGTTTAAAAGTTTGGGGGAAGTGAGTGCTAGCTGTGAGCCTCAGTTTTATCCACCTAGATCCATCCTTCCATCTCTGTCCATTTGTACCACTTCCTTGCTTAGCATCTCTGACTGTCCCATGATGCTGGATTTGAGGAGTAGAAGGAATAACCTTTTCTAGTTGCTGGACAGGGTTCTAAATGACAGTTTTCTTCCTTTCCCACAGATAGCTACAAACTTATTTTGTCCTTTTTGCTAGATTCATTTAAGAAATCCCTCTGATTAAATATTTTCAAAAGTAACTTTTTATGATTCCTAATGTCATGCCCGATATCCGTAGATAATAGAGTTTTTCTCCTCACTAGAAGTGGATATGGCTTAGTTGTTCAGTCAGTAACTTTGACAACCAGTACATTTTCTGGGGAACAGAATGTTTTCACTGGTTGCTGGAAGTATGATCTGACACGTTAGTCCTGCTCCAAAAGGCCAGGATGCCTTGTGACTAGCTGCTTTCAGAATAGCTTCTAATGGAGTTAAAATTTTTTTGATATTTCAATGGCACCTAAATAATGAGAAAGCATTTAACTTCCTAAAAAATAACTAGGAGAACAAAATGTTAGAAATCCTCTATACTGTGACCCCTATTAGTTTTGTTGTAGTTAGGAGAGATCTCAATATTACGGAAAAGCCATAATGCTAAAGAATGGCAGTGGCTGCTGAAAAAAAGGGTAACTTTTGTTGTATCTTCCAATCAACAACCAGATTAGCAAGGAAAAGTGTTTACCTCCTATGAAAAACAAAAAACCCCATGTATTTTCCAATCCAAAGGATGAAAAGGTGGATTAAATTGTGCACTGCAGTTTTTCCTGCCTCACCCCTTTGTATGCTTGCCCACATCATGTGAGATAAATGATGTAGCTTTATAGTCTCATTTGTATCGCATTTGTGTGGTCTTTACTTTTATCTAACAATGATTAGGTGGTGTCTTCAGGGGTCTGGTAGCTGACCTTTTCCATTGACTTCTCATTGGCCTAATCAGCATAATTTATTTTGCCAGATTATTCCTCTCTAATGTAGGATTTCTCTGGTATCCTTCATAAGCTTGGCAGTGTGACCTCTTGGAGAATTATTTTCAATGTTCTAGGTATCTGGCCTATTAAACAAGGTAGAAGGTAGCTGAGAACTTTCCTGTTCTGGAAGAGAAATGTATCTATATTGTTATATATTTTTTAAAGAGCATGCAGGTATTTTCCTCTGGCCATTTACAGTGTGTGCTTTAATGGGCTTAAAGAAAGAACCCGGCCTGATTAATATGTATTGCAGCTGAATCACCCATATAGGCACTTTCTTTAGCATGAATACCTGCACTTGTTTTCCTTGAGATGCCATTTCATTCATATTCTACCTGTACGTATGAAACTGCTTCCTTTTTCAGTTTTTAAATCTAAAGTTTTTAGATTTTTAACTTTTTTTTTTTTTTATTCTGCATCTTCATGTGTTTGCTTATCTGCTGGAGATTTTTATCTCCTGGAAAACCAAACCCTTCCTTAAAGAAATACTCAATTCTTATTATCCTGTATGATTCTTATTATCGCCTCCTTTACCCTTCAGTGGCTATTTCTGTGGGCAGAAATAGAAGTGTGCTCTTTTTTTCTTGCGCTTCTGAATTTGAAAGTGCTGTTGAATGAGGGGGTGGTCAAACTCCTGGATATATTCCACCTGGGAATATGACCAACTTTGTGGGTGAAATCCTTGTGGCTCCTGTTTTGTCTGAAACTGTTGGAAAATGTGTATATCTGTGTAGGACTGTCATTCATAATTCCTTGATCCTGGGAAGAGAGGTACAGTGTAGCGATGTGTTCCAGATGTTAACGTTAGGCTGTGAGGAAGAAGGTGGGTCCCAAAGTGGTCAGAACTGTCATGTTAGGTAGGATGCTGGGCATTGCTCTGCATTTTGTATTTATACGTTAGTGAAGAAGCATGGCAGTTAACTTGGAAGCCACTGTGGCTTAATGTATTTATTAGAAGAAGAGGGGAATGGTTGAGGATGGAGCTAGTAGTATGGAACTTCTTAAAGGAATTAAAAATGCTTGCTTTATTTTCCCCAGTTTAGTCTGGAGTTTATTCACTTTATACAGATGTTTGCTTCACTGCTCTAATTTGAAAGCAGCTTCTGGTGAGAGTGCAAAGAGGTAGTAACTTGTGAGGCAAAAGCTCTTGTTCCCAGGAGAGGGACAGGTCTTCTGAGAGAGTTCAGTTGCTTTTATCACATAGCATTGCAAATCTCTATTTATCTACAGTATTTCCTTACCATGCAGCATGAAAATGTTAGGAACTGATGAGCAAATAGAGATGGTGCTGTGCTTTTTGCACAGAAGTTGAAACTGCATGAAGATCCTCCCATATGGGGACTATTGGACAACCATCTGCAACATTCCTGCTTTTATTCTTCATTATTTTTCCAGTTCCATGCTGCCTTTCATTCATTTATGTACCTGAGCCAACCTTTGAAATTCAGCTGCCTATTTCTTGGTTTGGTGATGCTGAAATGCAAATGCAGTTGCAAAACTAACTGTTGTTTCATTTCCTGGCTTCTCCATTCCTAGTTTCTCCTGGTTTTCTGGAAACAAAGTCCAGAATCTGCTGTTGCCTTGCCTGGCCTGTTATGCAAGGTTCTCACCACATCTGCAGACCTGTTGCTTCCCTTTTGTGCCCCCTTTCTGGGTGGGATTATAATTTTCTGCCTGGCACCTCCCATTATAACTCATTCTCACAGTGCTTTGTGTGCCCATCAGTTCATGCTCTCAAAATGCTGCAGTTGTAGCAACTCTGAAAAATGGTTGTAGAGCACCTTCGGCCAAATAAAAGTGATATCAGTGGAGGCTAAAACCTCCCAGCCTGTGTTTTTGTACCTAATTTTGCAGATTCTTAAATATCTTGAGCACCCTTAAAATTAGTTAGATCTTTCCTAGAAAGAAGCACTCCTTAGATATTGATCATGCAATTCCTTAAAATTTCTCTACAGTTGAAACCAAAATCATCATAACAGTAAAATGCCAGGTAAAGCAATTGAAAGTAACCAAGGGGTATTTTCTTTTTTCTTATTTATGTTACAGAAAAACCCCAGAAGTCACAGAAAGTGTCACTTTGACCAAAACTAAAGCAAGCCAGGTCATACATTTCCCTAAGAAAAACAGTAGTGCCGCTCAGAACATTTTGGTGAAGTGCTTATTCATTAGTTCTCTTCCTCCAGCACAGCAGTTACTTGAGTTTATGAAATATTGTAGTCATGATATGTTTACGTTACATTTGTATGGATCTGGCAGCTTTTAAAAAAGCACTTCTAATAAAGTGCTGACTAAGCAGGAACATTGTTTCAGTCTCTGTCCCTTGTTTGGACAGAGCTGACACATGTCTGATTGACCAGTTCTTCAAGCATTCAGGTGCTGCTGGAGCCTCAGAGCAGGGTGAGGCCATGCACTGCGCTCTGCCCACGCTGAGCAGGAATGTGGTTATTGCCTTGCTGTAGTGTGGTGGCAGTGCTGGTGTGACAGGATTTCTGAACTTACTCCTCTGCGCTCCAGATCACTTTCTCAGTTTTTCTGCTAGAACAGATGGAGTGGCACATAAAACACTCTTGAAGTTTAAGTTTGTGTAGTGCCTGGGTTAAAAAAAAATTTAGTATGAATTGATGTGCACTTGCAGATTGATCAAATCTGTACAAATGCGTTATTGCCCACCGAGAGACCTGCAGTGTCTTCTTTTATTGTCTGTGGGGGATTTGGACTCATTTTCCCCCGATGCCCATGTCAACTCTAATCACAAGCATGCAGCCTCAACAGAAAGGAAACAGTTTACAAGGATGTAAAGCTATGAATGGAACTGAACAGCTGTGATCCATATACTCCATCATTAATGCATTTTTGAATGAAAACTCCTGCTAGGAACAATGTAATTGTTTTAAGGTGTGTGGGTGATTTTGCAGCAACTTTAGATCTGCTCCAAGGTAAATCTTGCACAAATCTCTTTTGAAATGCTGCTTGCCTCTAGGAATAAAAGGGACATGTGAGCTGTGTAATTGCTTGCCAGCCATGCAGTGAGGCAGCACCCTCCTTAGACACAGACATGGGCACACCTCTTTATCTCTGAGCACCCATCCACGTGGATGCAAACGGGTGACACGTAAGCCTCTTGGCTGTGTGCTGAAGAGGTGGTGCTGGAAACGTACTCCTCCTGGAAGTACTATCTCCAGTGTGCCCTAACTATTCCTTTTGCAGAGTTTGGGGTAAGTGGTATAGTATACCTTACTTTAAACTGATGTGCTTGAGGACTGTCTGCTTAGGGGGATATTCAGATTTCCTGAATTTTACATTTGCAGATCAATGCTTTTGGTTTTTTGGCTTGGGTTTTTATTTATTCATCTCTTTTGCCTTCTTCCTTTATCCTTCTCTCCATCAGCTCAGTAGCAGCACAGGAGTTGCATGTTTTGTGTAAGGCCAGTTCAGGAATCATATTCCCTATTTCCATACTGCATGGGGGAAATCCTGCATGCCAAGACAATTGCCTTAATTTATACAGGAGCAAATCTGCCATAGTCTGGAATGTTTTATCACACAATACTGCTGTGGTATTTGTGTCCCAGAGGCAAAAATATGAACCTGTTAACACTGATGTAAAAGTATCTCAGACTAGGAAATGCAGGGAACAACAGGAGCACTTGATTTGCAAGGAATCCCTTCTTGACAAGGCACAATCTGTGTGTGTGTGGAGGCTCCAGAGCAGCAGCTGTACAGGCACAGCTCAAATGATGGCTGTGGGGGTCCTGTCAGAGGCCACTAGAGCTTTTCCAGCACTTGCTCATAGCTCCTGTCCATCTGCATACCAGGCAAAGTGCAAAGCCAGAGCTGAATGGGATTTCAGGAGGGATTTACAACAGGCAAAACTGTGGAGGGCTTGATGTGGATCAGTTAAAATTGTGTCCATTCGTGAATTTTTTTTTTAACCAAGGAGTTCTTACTTTTAGAGGCAAGATTTGGGAATGATTTACTTTTGGCGACCCGGTGAATTCTAATTGTGTAAATTTTCTCTGAATCTTCCTTTTCCACCTCCTACTCTCTTAATATACGAAGTATAGAAATGTGGAAAAAAGACTGGAAAGTGTGACACTCTAAAGCCTAATTTAAAAAAAAGCAAAATTGGAAGGAAAAAATGGGATGGGGTTTTAGTAACAGCACCATGATTTTTAAAAATTTCACAGCAGTTTTTGCTTGAATATACTTTGCAACAAATACAATTTTATTTCTGTTATGTGAAACTGGATGTGTCTGGACACTAGGACTGCAGGTCTCAGAAGTGGAGGGTGGAGATCACTTTTTAAATATTTGTACAGGGAGGAGGACAAAGCTTGAAACTGCTATGAAAATAGCTCTTTACATGTCTCCAAGGATAGGTTAACTGTGCAGGGTTTCACAAGAACCACTCCCTTGAGATATTTGAATAATAGATTGACATTATGGGGTGCAGTGAGAGGTGTGTGCATTTCAAAACCAAAGGAGAAAATTTCCTTCTCAAGCAAATCCTTTAGAAGGCATTATTAGAAGCCCTTCCTGTGAAGGGTTCCTTGTCCTCTGTCAGTCCTTTGGAAATTGTATTTCTTACCAGGCACAGGGGGAATTGAGGTTTCAGCGGGCCAAATGACGTGGCATTTTCGTCCAGACACTCTACAAATCAGATAGGACACTAGGAATACCTTTAGGTTTTACAGACACTCTACAAATCAGATAGGACACTAGGAATACCTTTAGGTTTTACTTCCCCAGTGCCCAATCTTGACCTTTCTGTTTTGGCCAGAGCTTTCACACAGCCCTGTCCAGTGGAAGGTGCAGCTGAACTGTAACAGTTCCCTACAGCTCCATGGCAGAGCTGCAGTGCCCTTCCTTCCTCTGTGCAGTCTTGCACAGGGTGCATGATAAATCAGCAGTAATTAGGTGCACTGTCATTTGTACTTGTTATTAAAACTATGTTCTATACAACTATAGCGACTCAACAGAAAACCAACAAGACAAGGCAAATACCTCTGTGCAGGTGGGACAGCTCAGTAAAAGGTGTGAAGCAAGCTTGTCTTTGTGTAATATACTGGCCCTAAGATTTACATCTAAGTCTCTTAAGCAACAATTAATTTAGGGATATTGAGACTGAAAGAATATGTGCTTGAGTAGAGGATGAGCTTACATAGCTCTTTGCCCCTGGGGAACACCTGAGGGCAAAGGAAACACCATGTATGAGATGGAAGTCTAAATCAAATGCAGTCTTTAGAAAAATCCAGCTCTGTTTCTTAAAATATTTTCCCCTTTCTTCTGCTATATTTCAACGGAAAGACTTTGTAGAGCTACAAGGCGGGTCATCTGCTTTTACTTTTTTTCCTTCCCCAAAAGGGGACAGGATTTAAAAAATGAAACAACGCCCCCCAAATTATTTCTGCTGATATGTGTGAGTGTGTCTAATGGATCAGGGTTCTTAGTTTCTTCTGAAAATGTTCTTATGTCAGTGTTTGGGCTTCCTGTTCAACTTGCTTACTTGAATATGCTGCTCCTTCAGACCTGCATGGTGGATGCAGTCCTGCAGTTGTGATGCATTTATATATTGAGCTCACTGATAACTCCTGCTGCAGGGTTCTCCCTTTCAGCCTTCTACTCTATTGCAAAACTTTGGTTAAAATACAGCAGTAAGAAGTGAATTAGCTGGCTGTGGTGTAGTAGTGAGTGTGAACTCTGCCACCTAAACCCCCTTTCCTGCAAGCTTTTACTGGCATTGATGGCATAATGTGAAATACGCCTTGGCTGGGAAAGGGAGACTTCAACCCTTTTCAAAAAGGAAAAAAATGTGTCAGCTGCTTTCCACTGACTCTTCAGCTGGAGAATATCTGGGGTAAACCTGACCAGTGTCTGCTTTTTAGTAAGCCACTTATGGCCACATCAACTAGTCACAGTTCTGACTTGTAACCAAGAGCAGGGCAATTACAAAGGTGAAGCTTTAAAGATAGTTAGGGTTTTAGCTGAATGGTGGCAACTGACACCCACACACTGGAAATACAGAGTTCGTTCCAGACCTCAAGCTGTGAGTTGATATTCAAGAAATGAATTGGTGTTTTGCCATTGATGCAAACTACTGAAGTGTTTGACTTGAAATTAATAACTTTATCTAGTTCAAGCTACAAGTAGTTCCAAAAATACTTACAGTTGAAACAGCAGATTTTACTCTTAAAATTTTATTTCATCATCTGATTTTTTTGTGGTTTTGGCATCTGTTTCTGTCCTTCAGAAGAGGCAATTTTACGCCAGTTTTCTGTTGCTTTTAGAGTGGTTATTTTAGGCTTATCTTTTCATGTTTATGTCTTTGAACACAGCACAAGGCAGCTCTCTACTGTTTGTTTTGGGGGAGCAGAGCCTCAGTAGCTACTCAACAGGAAAGTGCCAGTGCATTTGCATCAGTTTTTCTAGTACACGTGAAATTTGCCAGTGATTTTTGTTACGCATTTTAGTTGTTCCTGCACTTAGATCAGACGATAGAGAATATGGTTATTTTTTGAAAAATAGAGGGAAATTTCTTCAATGTGCATAAGCCATGGAAAAAATGTGTATGTGTGTTTCATGTCAATTCAGGATCAAGATTTAGTTTGAATGGTGAACAAGCACTAAAATAAAAACTTTAAAAACTGGAAGTTGTTCCTCAAAACAAAAAACCCAACAACAAGAAAAAGCTTTTTCAAGACTGAAAAATAGCTATTAATAGAAAATTGTAATTTTTGTTTAAATATAGTGGACAGTCTGGAAAAAAATTAGATTTTTTGATATGTTAATAATGCCATAATGAGTGTGTGGCCAGTATTGCACTGCTGGTACAATTAAGTAGCTTTTGCCAGCTTCCATGTGGATTAAAAACAGTTCTGCAGTTCATGTGCCAGATATCTTGAATACTTTGACCTTGATTTTCAGTTTTGCCTGACGAAGTTAAAATTGTGTTGCCTTCCCTTTCCAGTAAGAGGAATGTAATAAAACTAAAGATGCACTTTTTCAGTCACAGCTGAATTTACTATTGGTAATTTGTGTCATTGAGTTTAAAGTGAAGTCGGTATAAAGGAGCACAGAACTGGCCCCACCACTCGCTGCTTTGTAGTTCAGGTAGTGATTTGTATTTTAAACATTTGTCAGAAGTCCTGGCAGACCTCTTGACTGACTATTCCTTTTTGCTTTGCTTTTCAAGGTGCCTCCTGAATTCTCACTATGTCTGATGGGGACTACGATTACCTCATAAAATTCCTAGCACTCGGTGATTCTGGAGTAGGAAAGACCAGCCTTCTTTACCAGTATACAGATGGCAAATTTAATTCCAAATTCATCACAACGGTGGGCATTGACTTTCGGGAAAAGAGAGTGGTGAGTTCATATGAAGAGTGTACTACTTGAAAATGGTGTCTCTGTGTGTATGCCTGCAATCAGTGTTATTGTGCGCTTAATTTTGTGATGGGAAAGGCCTCATTTGACATGGCTTTTTTTGTCATTGCTGTGTACAGACCCATTTCCCCAGCAGCTAAAGAGCTGATTCTAAGAAACCCCTTCTTTCTGCTCAGCAGGTGTTGACGAGTGTGTCTAATCTGTGAGTTGTGCACACAGTACCTGGAGTGGCACTTTTACTGTTGAACTCCTTTCACAAGGAAGGACTGAACTGTAGTAAAATGGTTTTTTGCTGGATATGAACTGAAATGGCTACTAAACAAAGATGCAGTTTTTTAAAACATATGGATGAAATGGCACACGCAGCTGATCTGGCTTCCTAAGCAGTCACCACTAGCAAAGGAGAATTATGAAATACAAGGCTGCTTTTTTCAACCCCTGAATTGTTAGTAAACTAAGCAAATGTACTTCTGGTATGAAGCTGAGCACTAGAGTATGATAACCAATTGGGTGCTGGTCCTTACTGCTGTGAGGAATGGAGTAGGCACAAGCTTTTTATTGTGTACAAGTATTAAGTATCTTTCATTGTAGCCTGGTGATTTCCTGTGTCCAGAAATCTGCGTGGTGTAATGGGCATTGTGCAGACTGGTTTTTGGTGCATGACATGCACCACAATAGTTCAAGGACTAGATATCTTAGTTAAATGCCAAACTGGTCTCTTGAATAAGTCATTGTTCCTTTTGTGGGATTGTAAACATGGTGGTTTACTTGATCAGCATAGCTGATAACTCAGGATAAGGTTTAGGCTTCAGAGCCTGAATCTTATAATATATAAACTTGCTGAATTTGTGGATCTCTAAAGATATGTTTGTAACTCTTGTAATCTTAGGTACAATGATATTTGAAGGTAAAGATGACCAAACATGAAGAAATGAATCTATTTTTATCTGATCCTTCCAAGACTAATAGATTCCCTTACTCATATTTTCATGCTGAGCAAACCCTTCAGCTTTTATTTTTATCATCCAAGTTCTGCTTTATAAGTTGTGATCTGATAAGATCTACCCTCAGCAATTTTTCAGCCGTATTTTGGCAGCTAAGTAGAGATATCATTATCTCTGAGTATATCCTGTTTGCTAATGAGGTTCTGCTAGTACTACAAATACATTGCCAGATTGCACTGTTGCTTTCTCATATTTAATTTTGAATATAATGTAAGGTAGTAAGAAACCCAGAAAATCAAAATACTAAAATGAATCTTGTCTCATGGCTCTAATATCTGTCTGGAGTCCATAGTCTATTGGATACTGGTTTTGCATTTTCACTTTTACTCTTATTTTTAAATATTTAATTGGATGCAATATTAAAATGCATCTCATACTACTTTTGTCTTACAAAGCAGAGGATTGAGTTGTAGATGGGATTTGTGCGTCAGCAGTGCTACTTGTGCTGCATTTAACGACTTTAAATGTCAGTCATTCTGTGTTCTGTAACAGCTGGACTGTTAACAGTCTCGTAAATTTACCTTTTACAGGTGTATAGACCCAATGGGCCAGATGGTGTTGGTGGCAGAGGACAGAGGATCCATCTTCAGCTCTGGGACACTGCAGGGCAGGAAAGGTATGACTCAAGATGGCAACGTGAGCTTACTTTAAAAGTGATGGAAAGTTTCATATGAATACCCAATAAACTCGTAACTGTCATTTACAGCTGTAGAACACAAAACCAGTAATTCTTCCTTTTTAGTCTTTTTTTCATAGCCAACATATATAGATACTTTTAAAGCTTTTCTTTTTTAAAGTTCTCCTTAAGTTTCTGTAAATATGTTGAAGTCTTGGGAAAGTCAGACAGGTAAGGCATCTCAAAGGATTCTTTTCTACTGGCCTATCAAAGGACTAGCATTCTTGTGGTTCTTAGTTTTATATTGAAGGACTGAGGTGTATAGGGGATACATTTTTGTTCAAAGTTAGAATTTCATTATTGTTTTAACTTCTGAATCTTGATCAAGGCATGCTTTATAGTAGAAGACTGTTTAAAGCTCTCACACTCAAGTCTCCTTGACTCCTTAGGCCTTGATTAGGCCACAGTACTGTTAGCAATTTTTCTTATACAGTCCCTGCCTCAGCAAAACATCTATGAATATTTCCTTCTGATTAATTCAGTCTTAAGTTACCTCAATTCTTCTATGACTGTATGCAATTATGTTTTCAAAGTAACTTGTCAGATGAGCAAATAATTTTACTTTGCTGGTCTAGGTTTCGTAGCTTGACAACTGCTTTCTTCAGAGATGCCATGGGGTTTCTTCTACTCTTTGATCTCACAAATGAGCAAAGCTTTCTGAATGTCAGGAACTGGATAAGTATGGCTTTTTTTTTTCCCCCCTTTCTTTCTTTGTAGGGGTGGAATGAGGAGTGGGGATTATGTTTGTAAATATGGAGTCTCACTGAGAACTTAAAATACTGGGTTTTATGGCTTTCTCAGTAAAACAATGTAAATGTTGTATTCATAATTATAATAGCTGCTAGTGATGGCTTTTAGGGCTCACGTGAAATTCAGCTTTGCCTACTGAACTTGAATCTTAACCTATATAAAAGAAAGCTGAGACAAAATCCTATCCCTGGCTCTGGTGCTGGTCAGTCATTTAAATGTGTGGGAAGCCTGTGCAAAAGTATTTTGACTCACCAGAAGCTTTGTCAGCAAAACTTAATGGAAGGCAAACGTTACTTGGCTGGTATATCTCAGCAAAGGAGTTCCCAAACCGCATCATCCATCTGGAGAGGGAAGCAGATCCTTTCCTGGGAGCTCACTGTAGATGCTTAGTGAGTGTAACTCCTTAAGCTGCAAATACACAAGTTTCTGTGCTAACTTTGCCAGGCTTCTGTTTCCCTGGGTTTTTTCACTGGGTGTATGACAGTGGAAGCCCACTTGTTCTCTGGCTCCTCAGTGTGACTGCAGAAGTCCTGTGAGCTAAGAGGGAACATGCTTGGTTTGTGGTAGTGTTCCTAGGGAGCTGTATGTGTGGCAGTAAGTTGTGATCCCTCTTCGTGTTGGTGCTGCCAGGTCAGCTACAAATGCATGCGTATTGTGAAAACCCAGACATTGTGTTATGTGGAAACAAGAGTGACCTGGAAGACCAAAGGATGGTGAAGGAAGAGGAAGCTAAGGAACTTGCAGAAAAATATGGGTAAGTAACTTTCTTCCAATTATTGCTGTGTTTAGAGCAGAATGAGATATTTTCTAGAATGCTTTTTTCTGTTTACTGAAAGGTTATTTTGAGAATAAGCATTTTAGAATGTTTAACTGGCTGGCATGATATCTTTTTTTCTGTCTAATATTTTCTGCATTGCTTAAAAATAAATACTTAGTATTGCAATAATCCTGTACTGGAGATTGGCTAATCATCTTTGCTTGGCAGTAAATGGTAAATTTTCACAAACATTCTGGAAAAGAGAGAGAATTTAGCTAGAGAGGCAGGTGAATAATGAGGTCACTTCTTTGCTCTTACCCGTGCTGAGGCATCTGCACTCTCCCAGGCTCCCAGGGAGTCTGAAAACTGAGTCAGACCAGTAGGAAGACAGGCTAGCTTTGCCCTTCCCCTTCCTGGCAGGCACATATCATGTGTCTCTGAAGGAAGTATGTGAAGTCTTTGTTCCTATCAGATATTAATTTGTACTTTTGTACTCCCTTAACTCTTTCATGGGGCTCATCTTTGAATTACATTTGCATTTCCCTGAGAATCAGAAAGGCACTTCTGAAGGAAATCATCTGATGCATTTGTTGTGTTTTAATTCATGTAATGGAGCAATTTTCTAGCTCATGAACTGGATTCCTTCTTAACTGAAAACCTAAAAAGTTAAATGATGTGCTCCAACCAGTAATCCACCTTCAGTCTGGACAGATAGAGTAGAACTACTCCAAGGGAAATCCCACAAGACAGGCATAATGTGAACACCAGCTCCTCAGTGCAAACTGCCTTGTTCTGCAGGTCTTCTGCTGTGTTATGAGGTTTGCTAGGCACAAATTAGCTTGCTTTGACCTTTGAAGAATCATTGGAGGCAAATCAGAAGCAATCTGTCTATAAGAAGGAAATGGGTTTAGTGCAGTAATACCTTCTTACTTTTTCCTTCTCCTGTGAAAATGCTTGTTTGAAGTCCATGTCACACAGGCAACAGTAAGTGCATGTGGTACTTTACCCAGCTGCTTGTGAAGGAGCAAGAGGTTTTAAACAGCAGCAGATGGCATGTGACCATATCTTAAATCTCTCTGCATGTGACTTCTGACAATAATTTATGAAGTATATATCTTTGTGGCTGAAAATGCAACTTAATTTAGGAATAGTGAGCTGAAAGTCAAGGTTGTGGCTCACATCCAATCTGTAGGCAGTTACAAAGTTCTCTGCCCTGTAGAGGTGACAGGATAGCTGCTAGGAATCACTTTCTCCTGAGGGGGAGGCAAGAAAAATCCTGCAGCAGTGAACAGTCGTCTGTTAACAGAAATGTGAGATAGTGAACATCCCCTTTTATGGAAGGGCCTTGTACTGATATATGATGTATTTGAAACAGATTGCAAGAGACCTGCACAGAGACAGTAAGATACTTTTGGCCACTCATTCAATCTTGCAAGTTAAGTAAGAAATACTTAAAATTCTGAAGCGATAGTATCGGTTTCCCGGGCAGTAATGCAAGTGCAGCTGCTATAGCACCGCGCTGTGGGGAGCACAAAGCTGAGATGGCCACAGCCCATGGACCTGCAGTGGAACATCCTGATCCACAACAATAAAGACAACAAGCAACATACTTTAGAAACCACGGTGCCAGAAACTTTTGACAAGGAAAAAGTGGTCTGAGCACTGAGATTTCTTTTTTTTATGTAAGAAAGTTTAGAGTTGTGGTGTCAATAGAAGAAAGTCACCCTCTGTAGTAATAAAAGTACCACACTGTGACTCTTTACTGCCTTGCCTGCAGAGAAATGGCCATACCAGCATTCCTTCTCTTGCAATTACTTTATATGTCCTTGTGTGCAGCAGTGTTCTCCTTACTGATTTCTGTTCACATCAGCTCTGGACTAACTGCATCTCTTGCATGGAATGGTGTTTAAAAAAACAGACCTCAGAAGCATAACGTTGGGAACTCATACTGACAAACGCCTCTGTAAATTGTGGGCTCCATTAACGCTTGCCCTTCTGCCCTACCTTCACTCAGCCCCTTCATTAATTTCTTTTGCATTTCAGACCACTGAGCACTTAGTGTCTCTCTTCTCTGGAGGAGCAGTGACAGTCTTAGCGTGATTTCTAAGTATGTGGCAGTAATCCTGCATTAGTTTTTTCTCCCGTGAGTGACAACTGTGGGATGTAAATTTATATTTTTTGTCTTTTGCAGAATACCGTATTTTGAAACCAGTGCAGCAAATGGGAATAATGTAAGCAAAGCCATTGAAACTCTGCTTGACCTCATTATGAAGCGCATGGAACGATGTGTGGATAAGTCCTGGATCCCTGAAGGGGTGGTGCGCTCCAATGGGCACAGCTCTACAGAACAACTGAACGAGGAGCAAGAAAAAGGCAGATGTGGCTGTTAGCCCAGTTCCAATTAAGTTTAATGTGTATGATATAGTACAGTCGCAGCTTACCTGTTTAACTTCGGGACAAATTGCTTTGTGTAGTTATTTAATGAGCTATATTAATTCTTGATGCTAATTTTTATTTGCTTCCTCTCAAACAACATTGACCTTCACTTGCAAGGTCTGCAGTTTATTACTGGTGGGACAAAGGTTTAATTTGGTTTAGCACTGGATGTTCCTCTAATTCTCTACTAGGGAGGAATTTTCATTACCAAATTCAGAAACATGTCTCTGTGGGCAGCCAGAAACGGTAGGCTTCTGAATTGAAGGGTTTTCAGTTGCACTTGAAAGTCTCCATTAACTACACAGAGTAGGCATTTAGTTTAGATATTGTGGCAGCTTTTGGTGTCTCCTAACAGCAAGATTACCGACTTGGTTCTTGGTTTTAAACAGAAACATTTAATCATTTCACCAGTTAATAACAATCTTAAAGAGCACATCCTGTGTTTTCTGCAAAAGCCTGTGAGTAGCTTTTCCTTGCTCTCCTAAACCATCTGTTTTCAGTGGTGAAAACCAAAGGGAAGCTATTCAGTACAGAATAAAAAGCTCCAGAGAAGCACAGGGGTGTGCACACAGAGCACTTGGGGCAGGTCATGTAATTGAATGCGTAAACTACAACTGTACTGTATCAAATATATCCAGTGCAGCTTATGAGACCTCCTGACATCATCTGAATTTCTAGAACATGCATATACGTAAATTTATATGTAAATGGCATAACTGTGCATCTGTTATGTTTCTTTTATATTGCTACTCATGTTTTAACAGGAATGTAGGGCAACGTAGATGTCAGCAAAATTTCATCAGAGTTGGTGCTTTGCACTGAATTTGTTTTACCAAACACAGATTGAGAATATTTCCTCAAATTTGGACTGAGAAATGAATGATTATTGTCTTCTGGTGAGATGCAGCTAAGATACTAGCTCTGTAGATCAGTATTTCTACGAATTTATAATACTCATTTTATTCTGCCAATCTTTGTGTCCTGTACATCTTGGTTATTATATAGTCATTTATGGCTTGTTCATTTCCTTTAAATTGTATTTAAAAAAAATAGAGTTACTTTTCTTTCCTCCCCCTAAGGATCACATAAATGTAATTTTTGGTTTCAGTGGATCATGTTACTCTAACCATTTTTATTTATTCAAAAGACCTAGGAAACAATCAGTATTTTTTGGGCTTTTGCCCAGACTGATTTATAAGATATGCCTACCAAACTGTTTTCTACCCTGGCAGAGGTTGCATAATGGTAAGGTATTGCCAATTAAAGTCATAACATGCCAAATTGAGTCTTGTTACAGCAGCTTGTTTACGGAACTCCAAAGCTATTGCTTCTTTAGAA
Source organism: Dryoscopus gambensis (assembly GCA_013389985.1). Taxonomy (NCBI): domain Eukaryota; kingdom Metazoa; phylum Chordata; class Aves; order Passeriformes; family Malaconotidae; genus Dryoscopus; species Dryoscopus gambensis. Next base: position 103,511 of record WEIT01018826.1, on the reverse strand, counting down.
ATTATGTATTTATTTATTTAAATATTCTAACTACTGCAATTTCAGGCAAGTATTGATACCAGTTATGAACATGAATTGCAGCATAACAAATTTTTTGAAGGAAGGACCAAAAATGTTTCTAGAATAGGATCTAAGAAAAAATTATTTGATGTAGCTTCTGGTTATATTAATTAATACAAGAATAAGTGTTAAAACTTGGTTCTTAAAATATTTTACACAGTAATGCATTGTTCTTTAACAAACACACCGTGTAAATATTAGATTTTTATCACAGCCTACACAGACTATTTTAAAAGTGCAATATAATTTGACTGCTTTGGGGCTAGGACAGAGATAAAAGCAATTTATATGAGTACAGGGTTTTGGTTTTTTCTAGTCCACTTCTAAAATGCTTGTAGACCGGAGTTACTGTAGTTTAATTCAGAGTGCCTTTTGAAGTTACCATCACATCGCTGACCAGTAGAGTAAGAAGCTCTACTGTAAGACACAAGACATTTCAATGTACTTCAGTGTCTGAATTTCTTTTAATGTAACCCTTTGCTTTTCAGAGGGTTGCAGTGGAATTTTGTCATGCATTAACTTAAAATGGGAGTTTTCATGCTTATAGCTCCATCCAGTTCCTGAAAATTTTAAGGATTATTCCAACCAGCTGTTGAGCTAAGTGACTACTGAAATAGTGTAAAAATATTTCCTTTTGAATACTTCTGTTTAAATTGGATATTAAATACTGAAACGGTCATATTTGTGTCATGCCTATTATTTGTAACTATTTACAAAGAGGATCTACATAAAATTGCTTTGATGTCAGCCTTTGAAATGTGCCATAAGATTTATCTGTTTTAATTATTGTGTGACAAAACTTTTGTGCCCTTTTAAACTCTCATGAGAAATCACAGTTAATGCTTCTTGACAGTAAATTATTCATACTCAACTAGTATTAGTTTGAGAAAAGAAAAGAAAGAATTCTTACGTGATGAGAAACTGTTATTTCAGGAAAAGTTGTTTCTGTTCAGTGTCAGATGGAGACACTGATCTGTAATTGAACAAGGTTTTGGAAAGGATTTCCATTAAGATGGATTGTCCCAGGATTTCTTATTATTATATAAAATAGTTAAACGTTCCTGATATGAAATTTGCCAGCACTGTTGAACTGAATTGTAACGTTCCCTGTTGTCTTAGTTCATTGTCTGTGTCCTGTACTGTTCCTGTGTGTTGTGAGGTTTCTTTGTTCAAATGTATCCAAGGTCTGTGCTGTGGCCGAGATACGTCTTGGTGACTCTCTCTTGCACTGACCAAACCAGTCAGACAAGGCCTGGTCAATCCTGAGTAATGCCAGGAGGGGCCCAAACCCAGAGAAGACAACAGAGGCATCAGTTCTGTATTCATAAGACATTCAGAATGCTGCTTACCTAAGCATCTCACATGCAAAGGGAATCAAACTATATATCTTGTCAACTTTATTGCTTCTACAAAGGTAAGGAGCCTGATTTTTCACAGTAACTGCTTCCATCAAGAGCAGTGTCTATTACCAGGTAGGTTATGATGTGCTGGAGGACACTGCTGCTATTCAGAGGTTCCTTGACAGCAAAGAGAATGAGCTGAACTAAACCTCATTAGGTTTAAAAAGGTCAAGTGTCACTGGCTATTACATCTAGGCTGCAGTAACCGTATGTAGCAGCGCTAGCTGAAAAAACATTTTTCAGAAAAGGGGATGAGCATCCTGTTCCAAAGCAGGCTGACCAGAAGCCAAAAGTGTGCTGCTGTGGCAGAGAAGGCCAGCTGTATCCAGGGCTGCACTGGTAAAATGAAGGTGACAGGTTGGGAAAGTCGGTTTTTCCTTATTTCAGTAATTTTAAGACTGTCTGGAGTTCTGTGCCCTGGTTTGGACACCTCAGGAGAAGAAAGACATTGACCACACTGGAGTGAGTCCAGCAGGTGCCACCAGAATCAGAGGACTGGAGCACAAGGGGTAGGAAGAGACAGAAGAGAGTTTGCTTAGCTTTAAACTAAGGGAGACCTTTCTGCCATCTTGACCTATAATGGGAGGATACGCAGAAGGTGGAGCCAGACCTATCTCAGAGGGCACAGGGATAGGAAAGAGGCTAGAGAGAAATGTTCTCTAGAAAATTAAGGTTAAATAGTAGGAAAAGATTGTCACCACACAAGTGGTCAGAAATTGGAACAGGAGCTGAGGAAGGTTCTGAGATCTCCATCCTTGAAGACACTAAAAACATAACTGGATGTGGCCCTGAGCCTGGTATTAATTTGTTCTGCTTTGAGCAGTGCTTTTGCTCTAGATGTCTTCCACCCAATGCGATCATATGTCTCTGAACCTGATCCTACAAGTGCATTTGCCTGACAGTTCATTCTTTCATATGACTGTGTATGACTTCTTTTACTTCTATTAGGAAACTTGTACAAGTATGTAAATACTTGCAGATCAGAGCTTTGCTGTGTTGCTTTGTGAAGTGCGTAAGTTTAAGTGTATGAGTTTAAGTTATTGAGTTGAGATGTTTGGTGAAACAGTTCTTGCTGTAGTAATCTATGTCAAAAACAAACGAGCCACTTGGTTTGCTGCAAAATCTCTTCTTCCACTGAGGCTGTTTTTCATCTGGATACCTAATTCTGTCTGTGAATAACAATTAATGGACTAGAAGTACATACTGGTTTTTTATAATTAATCTGGATTCTGTCACCAGCAACCTTCAATCTATATTGCCTTTTAGTCAGGAACAAGCACTTCAAAAAATCTACAACATAATGGCTTGTAGAGGAGATTAGTGCTTAGATGTGAAAAAAGGAGCTGTGGGTGAAAATGTAATGCTAAATGCTTTTATTATCACTGTGCACTGACATCCTATCTGTCTGTTGGACATATTGGTGACAGTCTGTAATTCGAAGTGTTTAAACTGTAGAAGCCACCAAAGACTTCACAATACAGGACTCTGCCAGGAAAAAGCTGTCCTCTGCCAGGAAAAGTGAAATAAATACAGCCCGTGGGGAAAAGAAATTGCATAGGCAGGAAACTCAAAGTAATCAAACTGAAAAAGGAGAACAGCCCTGGACCTAAGCAAACTTGTTTACTGTTTGGTTTTGCCTCTAGCTGTAAGCTTGTTGTCTTCATAGCTTCCCTCATAAAATTGGATTTTGTGTGTGTCTTTAGTATTTCCTCTTATCACCTGGGTTGCCATCCTCTGTCACAGCCACAGAGCCCTCGCTCTGGCCTGCAGTGTGAGAGTTAATTGCGTCCTGTGCAGTCCTGTGCTCCAGCCTGGTTCTCCTGCAGTACATGTGGCTGAGGTCTGGTTTTCAGAAAGATTGGAGACAGCCTCAGTGCTGATAAGGTAAATGAATCCACTGTGCTAAAGCAATTTTTCTTTCTTCCTCCAGTATTTCTTAATACAGCACCAAGCTGACTGCCTTTCTTTTGTTGTTCTAGAAACCAGAAAGCAGTAACTGTTTTAGAGGCACATGCAATTCAACACATGGATTTTTCACCAGATACTCAGGTAGTTAATTTCTTTTAAGTGGAGAAGCAGGAACTGTGGTGGTAAAGACTTATGTGGTGAGGAAGATTTCAGGCTCGGAGCTGGGACAGCATCCTACAATTGAAGGGTAGGGAGAAGACCTTCTCCAATTCCAAACAATTTAGGAAGGTATAGGGCCTAGGATTTAGGACCTTTCACAATAAACAGGTAACTCTAGGAGAGGGAGTAATAGGTACCTATATGGTGTGCAAGAGTCACTGGTTTTAGACAGGACTTCAAATTTTGCTTAGATTTTGGATTTTACAGATATGAAAACAGCACAGAAACTGTTGCCTGAATTTTGCAGTAAATCAAGCGTAGAGTTAAAAATCTATGCCTAACTCCCTTTCTTTTCCTTCGGTTACTGTGTCTATCCATAGGTTAGTACCGATTGGTTAATTTCTCGCCCTTGGAACACCGTTGTTCCTTTACAAACAGACATCAGGGCCTTGTGCCCGCGCGGGCCCGCT
>WEIT01018826.1:28376-91471 GCA_013389985.1 Dryoscopus gambensis | reverse complement strand
AGGAATGCTTCGTTCCTCTCCCTGGGCAGAACATCTCACAATGGGATAATGTAATTTTATGAGTCGTGCAGTGAGGCTTTGATAGCCCATTAACAGAAAAATATTTCTCCGGTGGGAGTTAACAGGGATGTGTCATGGAAGAGACAAAGAACACTGCCCCACCTGGTTTTAACAGATGGTGATAGAATACATACTCTTGGTTACATCTTACACTGTGACCTAAGACAATTTACTAAATTTTAAAGGTGGGATGTTCAGTGAGTGCGGAGTTTAATTTTTCTCCAAAAATAGTGAAGTAAATCTGTGCAAAGCAGAGAAAGGTGATGAACACCATTGAGTGTTAATTAGTATTTATATAAATTATTTTACTTCATATGGGTTTAACATTAAATAATTTAGATTACATAATATCTGTAGTTGTTCTATTTTTAAATGAACTGCAATAATCAACTGGGTTTTGTGCTCTGTGGGAGTGTATCTGTAGGATTATTAACCCTTTCCTATGAAGGTTAGTAAGTGAAGTAGTCATTGTGCAGCAGTTGAGAAGAACCATTTGGGGGGTACACCACAGCCATAAATCCTGAACACTCTGCCAGCCGTGTGCCTCAGTACTGGTATAATTGCAAGCAAGGGCTGTGGAAGTTAATCTTGAGTCATCCCTCTGCCAGATGTGCCATTTCTTTGGGAAGCAGAGACCTGCAGCCTGCTGTGTATACCTTGTAGTATGTAGGCAGTTTAGAGTTTACAAAATGTGTTGTAACACGCTTACAGCACCTGTTTAGAGGGTGTCCTTGTGATTTTTTTTTTTAAATTTAATTGCTGTGGTGTCATGTTCTCTTGCCTGTCCACTGGAGCACAAGGTGAGAGGGGAAGAGCTGCAGCTGAGGAACAGTGTGGGGCTGGTGATCATTCTGCCCATCTTTGCATAACTCACTGCATGCAGACCTTCGTGGGGAGCTGCTGAGCTGCAGAGGAGTGGTGGTTCTTTCTTTTAGGAGGCTGGCTGTCCAACCACATTTCTAACAGAAATTTTTATTATTTGAGACATTTTGATGAAGCTCTATTTTCTTTGCCTGCTTAAGATGAAAACTGCTTTAGATTTTGCATTTTGTTTGCAAGACTTAGAGAGACAACGTGCAACTGAGCATGATTGTACAACATGATCCTGGTGGTCATGGAGAAATACTGACAAATACGAAGAAGGAAACACATTCCTCTTTCCACTTGAACAGCTCTAGATCAGATAGTGGCTTGCCAGAGGAGTTTGGGGATAGGCAAATGGGGAGCCCTCATCTGCCTCCTGTGTTTGGGGCTGAGCTGTGCCCAGTCCTTGGGGAGGCAGGACCTGCCATCATTCCCCCAGAGCAAGTTGGAGAGATGGTATTTTATGTGCAGCACATTGTTACTCAGAAGAGATCCTGGTTTAGTGTCAGACATCCAAATCACCGGTCCTGTCTGTGCCGAGATTTAGTAGGAGCAGAGCACAAGGTGCCTGAGAGAACAGACTTTCAAGACAAATGATGATGATGATGTTGTGAATATTTAATCAGAAGAATTATTTATGAATAACTGGTAGTGCTAAATTCCATTATACAGTCTGTCTTCCTGGCATTTACCAGATCTAACAAACTATTGCTGTTTTGTGTTTGTACTTTATGCCGTCAGGAGCATTTCTTCAAAACAAACTCTGATGGGCTCGATCAGAACAAATGTGATAGTCAAAACCAATTTTTAACAAATGCTTTTTAGCTTGAGTTGCTGTCATCTTTTCTTAGAAAACAAAACCAGATGGATAGTTGTTTGGTTTTTTTTTTCAGACTACAAAAGTTGGAAATGTGGATTTTAATAGCGATTTAGTAAGTGTCTTCTCACATTTCTTCTTTTCCATTTTTAATCCATCTCTTAGTGGTTTCAAGTTAAACTCTGGTTTTTATTTGAGGAGGAGATCAGGAAAGGTGTGTGGGGAACCGTCACTCCTGGGAAGCCCGTGGCCCACTCCGAGTGACGCCATTCTTAGAAATAGCATTTGTGTAGGTTCTGTATGATGCCAAGTTCATGAGGGAGGGAAAGTGGTGTCTGTTTCTGCGCTTTGGGCTGTGATTCAGACATGGGTCCACACGGGTGGAGGAGCCGCGATGGGGCAGCTCCTGGCAAGGCCCGGGCCCGCAGCCTGCGGCCCTGGGGTCAAAGCCCCCAAGGCTGCCCCAAAACGGCCCCAGTGCCTCACAGACAGCTCGGGCATCCCCGGCAGGCCTGTCCTGTTCCGTGTCTTCATGCGGAGCAAGGCCTCAAGATACTTCTTTTTGCCTTTGGTCAGGGGTTGGTTTTGCAATCCATGCTTTTTAATTTGGTTGTTTATGCAACCCGTTTATGCAGGTTTTCTTCTCAAAGTTTGATCCTGAACGAATGACTGAAAAAATGGCAGGTGATGGTGGGGTTTTGGTTTTCGTTGCTCATTTTACTTTTAAGAAAAAAATGCAAATTCCTTCTTTCAGGCTTCCCTTTCAATCTTTCCTTTACAAGTGATAATACAGTGGGGAAAAAGTGTAAAATACAGCCTTCTGTATAATCAAATTGTGCTGAGTGGGTGCAGACTTTCTTCATAGGAAATTGGGCCTTCCCATAGTTTTGAGATTTTTTAGTCAGAGATTTTCCTGAGATATTCTTACTTCAGAGTATCAGCGCGGTGGAGCCCAGCACACGTACGAGATCTGTCTGTGTGCGACACAAAGAAATGTAAATCAGCTCCATATGTTGATGTGGTCATAGGTGTCCATGGCTGGAAAAGCAATAGACAGCTGCTAATAGGTCCAAAGGCTTATATCCCAGGAGAAGGTATTTCAACCTCCAGGCTGTTCAATTCCTCAATTACTGTTTTGGCCTCAAAAATTCAATCTCCTTTACCAGCCTAACTTATTTATGGGTTGCATTGAATTGCGACCAGACAGAGCAGAAAGCCGAAATAAATCAACCACTGATAAAATTGTTTAAGCCTTCTTGTTGGCTGCCTGTCTATTTTAAGATCTCAATTTAAAGAGACCATATGCTGCAAAATTTATTTTTTTTTAATTCATGTTTAACAAGCAGCATTATTTGAGATTGGGTAGGAACAGAGGGAGGAATAAGGATTTGTGGAGGTAGCTGCATTGGAAGACATTCTTTGCTGGTTTTGGGGTTTTTTGTGTCTTATCCTCTTCCCTCTTCCTCCCCTCCTTAGATTTTTCATATTATATTTAGTTTGGTGAAGCCACTTTTGTTTCTTAAACAGCTGTTTCTTCACCTTTAAAAAGCCCTTGGATAATATTTTGTCTCACACATATGTATGGCAATAAAAGTATATACTGAATAAGGGGGGATGTCAGCTGTAGCTCTACAAGCTGTGAAATTTATTAGTGACATTGTTTCAATCTGGGGAACAGACTCCTGAATGGAAATAGATGTTTTATTTATAAGGCAACAATATTGTGCATCAGCAAATTATCACTGGGAATCAAGGCAGACGTCTCCGCATAATTGAAAAAAATAAAAAAAAATCTTGTTTGCAGGTATTTGAGCTGTTTTCTTTAGGCTCCACTCCGCACTAAACTTGCAAATTAAGATAATTGTCTTGGTAATCAACTTGACTGAAGTGACTCCTGAGTAGAGAATTTGAAAGATTTCTTATTACTTGATAAAATGAAAAGCTGCCAGAAATTATCGCTTGTGTTGAGGTGAGGTTTACACAAGCTCTAGCAGAAGGAAGTGTTTTCATTTAACCTCGCTGCAGAAATTGACACTGCAGAAACTGACTCTGCAGAACTGCTCGGGGTGAGCAGTGAAATAAGCAAATAGTTTTCTCTTATGACCATTGCCTGCCATTCCCAGCACAGAGCAAATTGAGATTGCATTGCAAATCCTTGTGTTTCCCAGCTTTTTGTACTCCCTGACACAAAACTTGGGGACAGAGTGGTATGGGCCATACAGGTTTAGCTTGTAAAGGTGGCAGACCCGAACCCAGCAATCTTCAGGATTGGCTGTACAGACAGCTTTTTCTTCTAACAAGCCAAACAAACTGTTGATGTGTTTGGAAGTCAGAAAAAACCAGCTAGGCTGCTCCCCCGGGCTGCTCCTGCGTCCTCTGTTTGGTTAGCTGTGCTGGGCACAGATGGAAAGTCATTCAAGGTTAATTTTTTAGCTGTATCCAGCTTCTGGGGATCTCTGGGGAGAATCTTTCTTTTGAAATAGAAGATACAGATATCATAACGTGATCCTAATTCGTGGGTGATATTTAGAAAGAAACAGTATTTAACTTTGAGCTAGGAGTAAATTTAGAATGTTCTATGCACAAAGCATGCTTTAATCCAGATTTCTTTAGGGCATAGCCTTGCTACTGCTTGGGATGCCTCATATAGATTATCCTCAGGATATCTGGGGAATGCTGTGATGCTGCATTTAAAGAACTTGTGCTTTATCTCCATGGATGTCTACTTCCAAGTCTGGTATTGACTTGGGAGGAGATTGTGTGCCAGATTTTGTTACTGATGCTGTCAGAAAGCTGTGATACAAAGGAAGCATTCTTCACTTTTCACAGCTTCTGTAGATTCAACTGTTTTGAAGAGGAAGGAGATGGCTTTCTGAAAATTGCTTTTACTGGCTCTTGAAGTATTTCTACAGCAGATATTCAGAACTCAGGTTCTGCTTAAAAACATCCAGCTGTGAACACAGAAGGCATTCTTAGGTCAAACCTAAAGGTGGTTGAGTAGGGTAAAGACCCGTAGGCCTCTAGTAACAAATTTATCTGCTTCCTGTGTTGATAGAAAAAGGAATTAACAACATTGCAAGCTTTTCTAGTGGTCACTATGGTCTGCACACATTTCAGTTTATTTTCTTATTGTATCGTGTGTAATGATCTACATGAACCTGGTCATATAAGGACCAGGTATTCTCCCAGTTGTCTAAGGATATGCCAACTTTTGTTAAACTACTTCTGCCAGACTGTGTAGGTTTTTTCGCACTCATTTAAATCTACTTCACTACATGAGTTTCATCTCCTTGTCCAAAATCTGTAAATAGTTTTTCACTTTTCATGACAATCCTGTTAATTCCAGTTCTGCAAATGTCTTTAAAAAAATCTTAAAGCCTTTAGACCGAAAATAGAGGAACCTTTATGCGGATTTATATCTAAAGTCCCTTTAACCTTGTACTACCTGTGATGGCCAGTATAGCAGAACCTGTCAGAGAAGGATCACGAAGCATCATCTGAGTGCCCTTTTCCTTGGTTTATCTTCCTAAATTCGAACAGTCGGTAATTTAGGGATTTCTTTGGAAACTTCTGGTGAACCCGTCTTCTATGACTGTATCACGTCTGATTTTGATCCCCCTGTTGGTGTTTTAGGAGGTTTTTTTGGTGTTCTTTTCTTTTCCTCTTAAAGATTTTTTCCCCATGCTAAGGGATAATTGCTGAGTGCTTAAGAAAGACAAAAAGAGCTGGCCACAGCGGGAGGGGTCCAGCTGTCCTCTTTTTACTTGGGTTTTTTCTTAGGTAGGGGCAGAGATGCCGCGAGAGTTGAACTGGGAAAAAGGGGCGAGGCGCAGGGCCCAGGTCTCTTTGCTCTGCCGGTGTTCGGAGGGGACGGAGAGGCTGCAGTCGCTGCGGGGTCCTGCCTTCGGCTGCCTTCCTTCTGCCGTGAGTGGGACTTGCTCGCTGGAGCGGCCGTTTGCACTGGGACCCTGTTTAACACCCTACCTCACTAAAGGAGGGTCCCTTTTCACCATCTGCTCGGGTGCCTCAGGGGGCCCCGGGACGCCAAGCCCGCCTTTCCCTGCCCTGCCTCCGTTCCTTCGGTGCTGCTCTGAGGCTTCGCTGCCCTGAAGCGCCGCTGGCGCCGCGCCCGCCGCCTGCCGAGACGTCCCGCAGCTTCCCGCTGCAGCTTCGGAGTTCGATACATCTCGCGTACCACCCGGGATTTTGTGTCCTTCCCTGCTGTTCCAGCCTGCTGCTCCCGCGGGTCCTGCCGAAGCACCAGGACCGGCTGCCCAGGGGGTTTGTGAAGCCTTTCTCCCATCCCTTCCCGGCTCGGGCACGTCGGCCATCACCGCGTGCTTCCCGCGCTCGCTCCGGAGCGCCCCTGCCGGCCGCGACCGTCACTGCACCCCAGGGGAAAGTCCCTGACAGCCCAGGCGGCTGTCACTGGGTTCTGGGGCTGCTGGGTGTTACTGCCATAGTTATTGGTGTTTGGTTTGCCTTGGTATACATATATATATACTAGTAAAGACCTGTTATTCCTATTCCTCATATCTTTGCCTGAAAGCCCCTTAATTTCAAACTTACAATAATTCGGGGAGGAGGGGGTTACGTTTTCCATTCCAAGGGAGGCTCCTGCCTTCCTTAGTAGAAACCTGTCTTTCAAACTAAGACACCCCCCTATACTTTCATTTCTCAATAATCCTGTGATGAATACTTCTGTTTAATTGGTAATTGTGAGGAAGAACTTCTTTGTGATTTGGATTTGACATGGTTGGGTTTTCTGTAGTTCTGGTATTGCAAGAAGCTGAATTACTAATTCTCTTTGCAGTGTTTGCAATGTTTTGAACCTCTAGTTCAAAACCTAGTACCTATTTTCTAAACCAAGAGTCCTGATCTCTTACCCTGTTCTATGGGAAGGCCTCTGAGCACCTTTGTTGCTCCTTCTTACGTCTATTCTTCTTGTCTGGTTTGTGGGATGAAACGATGACAAATACCTGCAGTATTCAACATATAGATGGGTGTACCCTTTATGTCTGCACTCTTTCTCCTTTTTTCTTTGTTTCTTTTGTAACTGTGTTTTTCAATATCCCTAGTTTTTTCCTGCATGCTTTGCAGAAAGAAAATAACCTTCACTGTTCACATTTATTTAGATTTAGAATTTGCCAGTTCATTCACTACATTTTCTCTTTTTAAATTTTTAGTGAACAGACAAGTCCATGACTACCTGAATGCATCATGATTAGGACTGTGCTTTTCAGAGAAGTGAGATAGACAGCATTATAAAAAAGATAAACACAAAAAACCCCCTGCAAAGTAATTAAATTCTGTCAAAACAGATCTCAACAGATGGGCATCAGCTGCTCTTAGCAAGCAGAGAAAATCACCTTGAATGTTCTTCATTCTTGAGAACTGAGCCTTGGAAGTGAGCGGTGCCATTGTCTTAAATGTTTAAACATAGTTGATCGTAGATACAGGGATGTGTTCTCTGGTATGGAGTTTTATGAATCATTTACCTTTGTAGGAGTACATTCTGACATCCTAAATGCAGTATGCCACTTCCCTTCCCACACATTACATGCAGTAGCTGAGTGGTGAGTAGACATCTACAAGTCAGCCAACCTGAGTTTTATTCCTGGCTCTGTTTCCCTTGGTAATTTTACTCAAGTTGCTGAGCTTTTCTGAGTCCTCTCTAAAATGGTCTGCCTGATCACGAGGAGTACATTCTGTCTCTTCCAACTTTTCCATGCATAGTAAGGCGCTGAAGTGAGACTTTCTGCAGCAATTAATTTTATCTTAGAATTCTATGGGACACTTTTAATGTAATTTTAATCTTAATTTCCCAGCTTTGAAACAAGCAGAGCTCCTTTCAGATGGAGTTCCTTTCATTCATCCTTTCCATTACTTTTTTTGGATACATTTTTGTCACTGACTAAGGCCTTTAGGGCCAGGTTCAGTCATGAGACGGTTTTCTGGTAGATCTGGAAGTCAGAGGGAATTGTTCATGTATGTGCCCAATAGAAACCAGTATGATTCCAGTCCAACTCTGTGCTATTAAGTAATGACTGACTCAGTTGGTCTGACCCCTGTTTCCTGACTGGGAATAAAGCAGCTCCCATGCAAGTAAGAAGTTGATTGTTGTTTTATCAGGTGATTGCCAAGGGTGTTGGACATCTTACTTATTTCTGCTTCTTCTGCTGACGTTAAATAGCCAGTAATTCTTTAGTTCTTAAATCTAGTAATACTTTGTAGCTGTGATTTTTCCCTGAAGCCATGTTTCAGAAACTCTCTCTGCTTATGTAATTTGGAAATCCTAACAGAGCAGTGTAAGTTTGGTAAGCAACCACATTTAGCACTGGAAACTTTATACTTATTATCACTAGGGACACAGGAGCTAAAATGTTCCCAAGCTACTCACTGAGGATATAGCACAGATACATTGTGATTCCAAGATGGCAGATTTTATGATTTGTAGGATGAAATGTGATCTGGTATTTTAAAATGTAAATTAAAACCTTTTTCCTTAGCCCTCAAGCTTATGAAGACTGTATCTCAGCCAAGTATGAATGCCTGAAAGAAGCGATGTCTTACTCAGTCTGCAGACAAGCAAAACAGGTAAGGTTAAAAAGGTGAGAAGACTCACTATACTAAACCCATTTTTAGTTCTGAAACTTGAGTTAATCAGAATCAAAACTGTCAACTCTTCACGTTGTTGATCACAATAGCATTTGATTTCAGCTTGCTCTTACTACCTGACAACACTGAAGGTTTTCAAACTGAATTTACTGGTGATCAGAAAAATTTTTGCATAGTGAAAATTCAGAGAAAGGAAAATTCAGCATTCAAATAAAAAATGTATGGGTTGAAATACTATTGCATGTATTTTCATACATAATTCTTAAAATTCCTCATTTTTCCATTTGTTTTAAAGAAGGAAGGCCCTGTTAATTGGTGTCAGAACACAGTGGAAAATTATGAGGGAGATTAAAACCCTTGGCTGAAATCAGATTTTTATGACCTGTGTTTTAGAAGCTTTATTTGCTTGAGCCATTGCAGCCTGAAAGAAACAAGTATCTTGAAAACTTGATGATGAGATCCCAGATAATCAGTAACCTAGGGCATACTCCTGCGGATGGAGAAAATGCAGTCAGAAAAGCTTTCCTTGGATGATAAAAACTTGAAATGAATCTCAGCACCCAGTCATTAGCATTCAAAGCCCTATCCAGTCACAGAAATGTCTTTTTGCTCTTTTCCCCTCAGTGCTACTTTATTAGGAGGGAAGAAAGTGATACTGAAGCCTGGACCTGAAGGTGTTTAGTGTGCTATGATTCAGCTGCCTGGCAAAAGATCTTACTTTGGCAGTCCCCAGACTGATCTTGTGAAGTTTTCCTCAGGGAGAGAGATTTCTTTCCAGAACTGTCCTCCTTTGGTGTGACCATCTGTCTCTATACAGTCATTTGGGCAAAAATAGAAATTACAAATATAAAATTGCTCTGTTGCCAGATTAGCTGCAGAATACACACTAACGCTTTACTCACTCAGGAGGGTTTAGTGCCAGGGTTCTTTGCTGGGGATAAAACACTGTATCATATTTTCCTTTTCTCTTGGTGTTGGATTAAAAACTAAATCCTGCTCATTTTACTTTCAGAAGTAGTCCCAAAGGATTTTGGTAGGATTAATTGCATATGAAAAGCAAGTAGGATTTGGCATTCTGTGTACATTGAAAATTAAACAGAGGTAAACATTATCAAAAGTTTTAACTTCCTGATATTATTTCAGCTTGTTTTATGATCTGAATCTTTTCTGCTGAGTACTTAAAGATGCTCATGGAACTGCAGAAAAGTCACATCTCTGAAAGGAAAAGGGAAGAAATCTTTGTGTGTGTAGGACTCAACTCATGGAAGACTTGAAATTGCTGCTCAAGTCCTTCTCCCTTCCTGAAGTTAGGCACCTATGTAGGTGCATTGTTGAATTTTGGACTTAACGAAGAACTCTATTCCTTTTTTTCAATCACATACACATTTATTCTTTCCTGTAGTTTTCCCCTTTGTAGTATTCTAAGGCTTCTGCTGGGCAGAGGATGCAAAATACCTTTATGATACATTGGGAATAATGCCCTGTAGAAAAACCTACATTCTATGGATTTAGAGTTTGCAGAACAAATTTTAGTTCTGTGAATAGTGTGGGTGGATGTAGGGATGAAGAGCTCCAGAAAGTAAAAGTCAATACCTGATAAACTTGGAAAGCTACAGCATCACCTGTCCTAGTTTTGTTGTGATGGGGGAGTGGAAGAAGTTCTGTTAAAACAGACCTAAACAATTTTTTCAACCGTCTAATCGTTTGTAATCTGTTCTGTCTGGGTCTTCAGTGAAATTGTTTCACCTGCCTCAGTCTGAGCTTTTTCATGTTACCTCAGTGCCCTGGGAGCACAGAGCACACATGGGCAGGGAGATCAGTTAAGACACAAATCCTTCAGAGTGCATGGCCCTAAAGTACTTTAGGGACACCATCAGTTTTGAGAAACTAATTTCAAGATCCAGAGAAGATCAGCAGTAATCTTGGATGGAGCCAGAGGGCTTGTGTGGAGTGGGGAGGAAATGCTGTTTGATTCTTTTAGCTGCAAGGTGTCTGTGTAATGGGGGCTCCCTGTTGCTGCTATTTTTCTGTATTAAAATTAGAGCTAAATATTTCACAAGGATAACATCCAGTCTGTCTTGAATGAGTTGTGCCTTGGGCTAGAAAGAAGCAAACTGGATCTGAGGCCATCCTTCATTCAAGGGAGACTTTGTCTGCAGCAGCTTTTGTGCAAGTTGTGTAACAGCTTGAGCAATAGTTTTCAATAAATAAGAAGTTTCCCTTGTACTTTCTGCTGCCCTGCAGCTGTTTGCTCCATCCATCACCCCTGTCCTTCATAGGTTCCCCAGCAGGTCCCTCCATACTTGCCCTCTGTCTCCTTGCATGGTGGAGTCTGATCCTTTCCTAGTCCACAGGTACTGTTATGGTAAACAGTCTTGGGGAAGAGTAACATGGGATTAGTACTTCAGCTGCATTTTGAAAGCTCTGTACAAAATGAGTTCAAGTGAAATCCAAGTCCATGGCTCTTGGCCTGAATTTTTTGTCCCAAGGAAACATACTAACTTCCTGAATAAACTGAAATGACCTAAAATGGCATGATGTGGATTTCCCTTGGGACAAGGACACAGTGCTCTCTACTTGTCTATATCTCTCCATTTGCCATCTTTCTCAGTTACCTCATGTATAGCCCAGAAGATTTTATGGGAGCATAGGTCATAAATCCTACATGAAAACTTTCTTACTGCTGTTGTATGATCCGGATGATTTAGTGCCACTCTCAGATGGTGACAGACAGCAGAACAAACACCAGAGCTGGATGTGAAATAATCACTGTGGTGCTCTTTGCCTCTAATTCCAGGCAGAGAGGAGACATGATAAATGTTGTAAATGCTGAAATATGTAATGCACTTTTAGTGTTTTCTATGGGAATCCCTCACACTATGTTTAGATACTTGTCCATCATGTGGTATACTGGTTGGTTATCAAAAAATTCAAGAACCAAAGGCATAATTTCATGTAGGTTGATATGAAGGAAGCACAGTGTTTGTGATATGCTGGTATTTTAAACACTTTTGAGTTAAAAAACTCATAAATAAGAGAAGAAATCTTGATAGCATTTTTCAAAATAATTTTTCAGCTTTTCTTTTGAGTTATCCTGATTTGATCTCAGAAATTCCCTAGTCTTTGGTTTCAGACTGTCTTCTCTGGATATTGATAGTGATAGATGATCCAATTACATAATCTTTTCATGCATGCTTTCACTTTTAGCAAAGCAGCAAGGTGCAAAATCAGAGCGTGTTTAAGACAGCTTTAGTCCTCATTTTTAGCTGTAGTAAATTACCTCTACAAGAAACTGCTGATGGTATGTGAAGCATAACTACTTGAATGAAATCTATCTACTACATCTTTTAATTTTCAGTGCTAGGTATGTTGTTTGCAGAGCTATTTACTGATTAATAGTGCTTTGCAACATCATTAGCAGTGAAATGGGAAACATGTGAAGTAGTCCTACAGGAACCGCAATGTTCTGGAGAAGTAAGCCTGTTATTTTTGTCCTTCAACAAACTACACCCACTCCCCACTGTATGAAGATACGGTTAATTTATTTTTTCAGCTATGCCTTATTGATTCCGCAGTTGTAATGTTTTCCACTGAGCTTGTTACCAAATCTGCGCTGCTCTGATCTTGTGGCATCACATTTAGATTTTGAATTGTGTCATTGTCTTGCCATCTGTTAAAGCTCTACGTCTGCTGAGCACTATCCTGAGAAAGCTGCCAGTTTCTTGCCAAGTCAGAGAGGTGACAAATTTTTAATTATGCAGACAGGATGGGAGGGGTGGGGGACTGAACAGTGAGTGGTGATTGTTTGGACAGTGGTTGCGTCTCTCAAACAGCCTGCTAACAGCACTGCAGGCCTGCCAAGGAGCGGCTGGTGTTGTGCCCAGGGAACGGCTCTTTGGGGATGAGCTGAGGGAAGTGGACTTCTTGGGGGGAAGCTGTGATTGATGGATGCCTGGTGGGTCAGAAGTCCCAGCGTGTGCTGAATCTATAGCTTCTTGGTTTGATACCTGAGGAGGCCCATATAAGTAACTCCTTCCCGTATTTTCCATTGATTGATATTCAGAATAGGCCACTTAGGAACTCATGATGAAGAGATTAGGTGTACACAACCCCTGCCTCTTAGATGCACAAAATCTTCAGACCACTTTGCACCAGCAGGTTGCTGGGTGCTCTTGACCAGTCTCCACATGCAGATCTCCATTTCATCAAAGGAGACAGGAGGGACGAGTCCCAGCAGCTCAAAGCAGATCTGCTGTTTGGTTGGGTCAAAAGTCCCCCAAGCTTTAATTGGAACTTGTTCTGCTTTATTCTTTCCATGCCTTGATGAGTGTACTTGGAAGGAAAAAGGGATTAGAAACTTCTATGACAGCATTAAAGAGCAGAGCCTTGCAGGGATTGTGACTGTGTAATTAAAGGCTAGTCTGGAGATTGACTATGAGAGTTCATTGTTCCCTTAGAATTAGTGTGGGCAGATAGGGCATAGAATGAAATTGTTTAGGATATAAGAAGGAGGGGATGCCATCTCTAGGCAAGAAGGCTGCCTGCAAGCTGTCACACTGAGTCTGGGTCATCTGAGAATGCTGCTAACGCTGCAGGACCTAAGGACTGGGACAAGACCAGAGGCTGCATATTGCAAGAATGTGATACATCTCCACCAGCATGCATGGAGGGCTGGGGTAGAGGGATTGTTCTGATTCTGCCTTTTGAAGCATGACTATGACTCAGTTGGGGCACATTACAGCAAGAGATTAGATTCCTGGGCTGGAGCCTTTCAATAGTCCTAAGCTCTCCTGGCTAATATTTTTAATTTTGGTACTGGCTACCCTTACTGGAGTGTTTTTAATCAGGGGTTTCTTTTGCTAAAGAACTTGCACTTTTACCTGACACAATAGAAAGAAATGACAAGAACGCCTGAGTTTTTGTTTTCTTTTCATCTCAATTCTGCCATTCTGCCATCTCTGGTACTGAATGAAGCTGTAAGTTAACTTTCTTCACTGCCTGGGCTGTGGGATGGCTGCAGGTGCTCTCTGCCTACCTGGTGGGTGCTGCCTGTCTTGGGAGGAGGGAGAAGCCTGGTTTCTTACACACTGAGCCAGCTGCTGAAGGTGTGGGGATAGCAGGGCCCCAAAGCCCTGCATTTCTGCATTATGGGACTTGCTGTGCCACATTGTGGGACTTGCTGTGCACCCAATGCAAAATGTTCAACCACAGAGGTTTTTGCCAAGAATGCTGTTGACTTGCTGATAAATACATTAACTGGTTAAAATAAGGGAAATAGAAGGTAAGTTGTTGACTTGATTTGCCCTCTGTTGTGTGCCTCATTAGACTGCACTAATCCATGTTATGAGTGCTGAGATTTTCTCATCTGTTGATGTAAATATAGTCAATGAAATAAAATCCTTATGGAAATTTATTTGCTGAGTCATCAGATCTCTCATCTTGCTTGATTATAGCCTTGTTGAGCCAGGCTTAATGTGCCTTAAATTCCTGGATCATTACTGGCTTGTTTAGCATGGAGCTGAGGGCATCTTCGCAGCGTTAACAGAGATGGAAATTTACTTTCTAATTCTCAGAGGAAGAGCTGTTCCTGGCTGATGCAAGGGTACCTTAGTGGAGAAATTTCAGTAAAATTAGGGGGGTTGATTGTTTTGCAGCTTTTGTTTGTTTGTTTTGATACAGGACATATATTTTCAGCATGGGATCAGTTGGAAGGGCATTGCAAATGCAAGCTTCTGAGTCAAGAGCTGACTCAGAGGTTAGGAATTGGAATGAATGGTACAAATTGTTTTGACAAAAACAAATGCATCTATAAAATGTACCTGTTTAAGCTAATAAATTTTTTCATAAGTATTTATGCCATGTCCTGGTTTGACTCTGGCAAAAATCTTTGCTGCTGAAGAAAAAATAGAAGAGAATTTTAACAATTTAGGTTAAATAATGGCAGGAAAGGAGAATTTAATGGTGTCTTGAAATGGTAATTCCAGTGAATTGTGACTTGTAGCCAAAATAAAAGGTGCACTTTCTACAAATGGGGAGGCAAATTTTATGGGATAATATGCCAGGTATCATTGAGAGTTTTGTCTGTACTTTTCATCTGTGTTGCTAATGTGAATAAGTTTTAAATGAGCTGTCTTCAGGAGATTTCACTCTTGTACAGGGGCCTGTGCAAGATGGTACTCTGATTTAGACATTTGCGTCTTCATAATTAATTATAACTTTCTCAGTGTGGGCTCTGGTGAACAATAAATCCAATTATCTCTTCAGTTCCCCAGGCGCATACTGGAGGGCTGTGTGCAAAGCAGAAAATGGTGTTTGTTAGTATTTGCTGTCTAAAACCTGTAACAAACGTAACTGGGTTATTTGAGCATATTACTGTTACAGTCCCCTCTATATAAAAGATCAGCATATGGTGAAGGGTTTCTTTGCCAGGAATATCTGATTTAAAAACCAAAGAAAAATACTCAATCCCGTCTCTAGATTTATCCAGTATTAATATTGCTGGCTCAGCATACTCAGCCAGGCTATGAACATACTAAATAAAGTGTTTTTTCTCTGGAAGATCAGATGCCTCTGTGCATCAGGTGTGTGTGTAGCTCCTGGGCTGGCCTTGCCTCCCAGGACATCCCGCTGTGGGGTTGCCTTACCTGCCCCCCTGCCATGGTGTCTGGTAGACTGGCTCAGTACCAGCTCTTCAGAGCCTCCTTCAGAAGGTAAAATGCTGAAGTGCAAAGTTTGCTAAAGGGACAGGCAAACAAAGCAAGTGTGGAGAGAGGGCACTGGTGGATGGAGAGAAGCGATGCATTTCTTCTGACTGACACAGCAGGAACAGCTGGGATGGAAGTCATGAACACTGAAGGTAGTGAGGGGATTTCTTTTTGTTTGTTTGGGTACATCTGTATCCCCATGATAGTGACAGACAGAAGATAATGAAATCTTTATAATTAAGAGATGCTTACAGGAGAAAAAAAATATACAGTTTTTATATAATTGTAATGATATTTACTTGAGGGAAATAACAACCTTTAAAAAAAGTTGTGAACACATATCTACTGCTAAACCAGGATTAATTTATTTTGTTTTTTTTAAACAACAACCTTTTAATTTGTTGAACAGCCAAACGCCATTTTGGAGATAACCCAAGGAAATAAACCTTCTGCAATAAGTAAGTCAGAGGTTATGAAACATCAGCATTCTAGTGACTGCAAAAATATCATTACTATTGAATTATTTGACAGGGTCATAAATTAGCTATTTTAAGAAAATATTCTGAACCTGTGCTCGCTCACTGCTTACAATTTGAATTTTAAATTTGAAATATTTAGTACATAGTTGTAGGGATAATAACTATTCTTGTCCTCATTAAGGTTCTTATTTGAAAAACAGGAGCAGATAATAAACGTGAGTAGGTACGTAGACAGCAGGGTCGGTAATAAGAGCAACAACTACTGTCGGGTAATGACTGGGAGCTATGTTACAGAAAGAGAAATTAAACAGAGAAACAATGGCTTCTAATTACACAGCTAAAAAAAAAGCCTTGGCTGCTTGTTTACAATACACAGCTGAAAGTATATTGTCGTGAGGACAGGAGGAGAGATAACCAGTCCTCTGATAAATGGGACCTGGGAATGGGTAATAAAGAAATACCACTCATATTGATTTTTTGTCTTTAGTGGTGCCTGGTTTCACATGCTCTGTAAAATCTTCCATTGACCCCAGGAATTCTGCCCATGTAAGGAGTGATCTCGCCTGCCAAAGAGGCAAGGAACTGAAGAAAAAAGCAATTTCTCCTGTGTCTTGAAAGAGAATATTGATGTAACCTAATGGTAAATATCAAAAATGTGAGTTAGTAATTTTTGTGAGCTTTATTCTGCTGGCCAAAACTGTCCAGTGTTATCCTCTAATGACTATACTGGTGTGTGATTTCCCCACTTTAAGGTAAGGCTTAGTAAAGCTCCTAGTTTTAATATTGCTGCAGCTGCAAATCAGGTCTAAAAGTCTTGACACCATCTCTCTGAGTTCTGAGAGGGAAAAATAATGCTTTTAGCATTACATTTCTAAAGATAAGGGAGTAGACTATGTCATTAATGTTCAGAAAAGGTACTGACTTGTGTCAAGTTGTCAATTACAAACGTATCAGCCAAAATCAGTGGCAGGGAAAACCTTGATAAAAATAATAGAAAGTGGTTTATCAAAGAAAAGTGCAATTTCATTGGAAACACATTTTCATTGACTGGTGATTTTGATCACAAAGATAGTGTGATTGCTGGTGGACCTTGTCTAGGACAGAACAATCATACTCATTTATCTTGCTTTGGAAAAAGATGCTGATAATCTTGTTGAAGGGAAGAGTAACATTAAAAGCATGAGCAGAGAATATGAAAGTGTGAGCAGAAGAATACAGCAGAAGAGGAATGAGGATTTCCATGGAGAGGAGGTTGAAAGTGGTGGAAACTACAGTTCTAGGAGAGCTTGCACATACACTCTTATTCTCATGTATAGCTAAAATACAGTTTTAAAGTGAATTTGATTGCAGAGCAATCAGAACTTAGTGCTGTGATATATTCAGGAAGATATTTGCATCTTTTGTGTATTGATGCAGCTGCGCTGAGGCAAATATATACTTCATTACATGATTTTGTTTTGCATTTCCCTTGGTTAAAGTAAAGATACTTTATAGTAGAATTCCTTTTCTGATTTGCAAAGCATGTTAGAGCAAGGGCATAATTGTCAGCAGTAGGAAAGAACAAAAAGATTGGCCTTGACGCCCAGAGACAGCCTCTTGTCTGCGCTCAACTTGTTTGTGACAGAAAAAGTCAGACAGGTAAAACCTCCAGTAAGACTCTTACATCTCACTTCACAAATCAATTCCTGGATATCCCCAGAGGATTTGCACTCTAGTCCTGCACAGACACCTAGGCAGGAGGGAAAAAATGCACTAGACTTAATTCCACTGTCTCCAGTCTATGCTTATAGACTCCTACCATTGCATGGGTCTCATGTACACTGCTACAAGATGCATGTTCCTCATATTTCCCCATTTTTCAGGTTCTCAGCAATTATTATCGATTAGTGTGTCTGTCACCAGCCCTTTGATGGATCACATGCCTGGTGTTATTGTTAGCACAATGTTTGGTGGTGTCACTTGCAAGAGTTAACTGGTGTAAACTGGATCTGAGACAAAGGGAACCGTAGGAACTGACACTAGAGAGATATGTCCCACTGTCTCTGTTATCTGTTAATTGGTTTGTAATCTATGCTATTAGCAGATGGTAATTTGGAGAAAAAATAACTTGTTTTTCAAGTGAATGAAAATAGCTGCCTCTGTTTTGAAAATGACCTCTGGTGTTTCCCGTGTTCCCATGTTATCCACCCCACTGGCGACCATTCTGTTATTGAACCTTGTTATTATATGTTAGTCCAACTTGCATGTCTGGTATCCCAGCTGTCACTAGCAAATTCTTCTCAGCCAGCAATGCAGTAAGAAAGCCAAGGGTCCTGATCTGGAAAATCTTGTTCCCAAACATGTGCACTGCTTTTGCAGGGCGTGCAGCTCTCATTCCTCTTTAGAGTGTTCCCTACTATGATTGAACACTCGGCACTTCTGATTTGTTCAGTCTTCTGTCATCTCTTTCCTCCCTTTCCCCTGCACAGTCTTGGTTTTCCTCCCCAACACAATTAAAAATCTCTCTCTTCTGAGTGTTTGGCGGTTGGATTTTTCTGTTCCTAGAATTTTTCCTTCTTCTGTTTGAAAGCTTGGTGTGTTTGTTTCTGGCTGCCATTATAAGAGTGGGAATGTCTCCAACAGTCATGGATGGATTCTTGCAAATCTTGTTGTGTGCAGATGATGTACTGAGGTACAGAGGTGAGTGATAAAGTTGCAGAGGATTCCTTGGCAGAACTGGAAACTGAGTTGTGTTTTAGTTACAAGGCCGTTTTCCTCACTGCATCAAGGAATAAATTCTCAATTTTCAGCGTAACTCTTAAAAATGTTCTTGGATGATTTTTGGCTGTGATGTGAATTCAGAAGTATATGTCCAGGTTTTTTTTTTTGACCAAAGTCTTGGTTTTAAGGGCAAGCTTGTGTTCTAGACCTGTTTCACAACATGGCTTTTGTTGACTGCTGTCCCAAAAGGGCAGGAGAGGGAGACTCAGATGGGGATGAGCGGCAGGCAGAATGGGAATGGACCCCATCCTTGCTTGCCATGTTTTTTTTTTTTATATTCTTCTATTCCTTTCCTCTCCCTCATTTCTCCCCATTATTTGTCTGTAATGAGTCCCACTTCTCCTGTTTCCCTTCTGCGTGTTTCTCCTATATATCCTGTTCTTTCCTGCATCAGCAGAGTGCTGTCTCCTTCCTGTATCCAGGACAGTTTACTGACCTGTCCCTGGAGCGTAGCAGATTCTATCTGTGACTTCAGTTAAGGTAAGGAACTACATGTGGCATGTAGCTAATCTCAGCTTCTTCCTTTTGGCTCTCATGATTTAGTTCCTGTGTTTTATGGGACATGATAAACTGATAAACATGGGGCTGAGAGGATGACTTTTCTCCTGGACTGAAAGGTACAGAAGGCAAATATCACACCAGATGGGTGTTGCCAGAGGGACACAAAGGTACTCACCACTGTTTCAAGACCTTGATGAGTTATGGCATTATTGTCCATGGGGACAGCTGCTAACCGATTTCAGAATCTGGCATGCAGGCTGTGTAATGTATCATCTGTATTTGTGAAAGACCAAGTGGCAGACAGTGATGCGCAGAGTATCAGAACATAACTGAAATAACCATATTAGACTTTCAGGGTCTAGCAGAATTTGATTACAGTGTTAGTACAAGTAGTGTTACACTAGAATGAGGCATTTTCTGTCTTCCAAATAATAGGAAAAGTAAATGTATACAGAGATGTTTCAGGAGGCACAGGCAGCTGACCCTCTCTTATTTGTGGGTGCATAACCTCAGCTGCAGTGAGTCACACTGTCAGAGATATCTGTTTTGGCACTGCATGGCTCCAGCTTGGCTCTGGCAGCATTTGCCAGCCGTGGTTTGGGCAGGTTTGAGCTAAGTGGACCAGTCAGTTGTGAGTGATTTATCTTTATGCCTAGTGTCAGCCCTGCTGGATGCAGTCGGGCTCCATGCCCAGCTGGTGCTGGCTGGATGGTTCGTGTGGGCAGGATGCTCTGACAGCACAGAATGCCAGCAGGGCCCTGCTGATGGGAGCCGTGGGGTTGTGCCCTGGGGGAGGTGCAGAGCTCTGGGCTCCCCACCGTGGGACACTTGCCCGTGTGCTGCCCAAGCACCCTGCAGAACGGCATTGCTCTGCTGCTGCTCCTCTCACCCTGGCTGCTGGCAAATGGCTCCGAGGGCCATTGCTCCAGGCCCTGGGTAACCCTTAACGGTGCAGATATGCACAGCCTCTCTGGCTGGAACAGGTGCAGGAGGAATTGCAGGGCTTGTCAGGAAACAGACAATACATATTCTGAGGAAGACTTCTTTGGTTCAGGAAAGCAAAGCCTGAGAAGTGATGTGTTACCTTAGAAATACGCCTCAAGAACAAACTCCAGGGAAAGTTTTGCAAAATAGATGTTGGCATAAGTAATGAGCATAAACTGGCAATGGATAAATTTAGATTGGAAGTCAAGTTCCTAGCTGTCAGAAGAATTAGACTTTTGGACAATATACCTATAGCAGGAGCAAGAGGGCAGTTCAAGAGCAATTCTTTTAAGAAATTATCTGAAATGGGCCTGGTAGCAAGTTGTTTGAGTCTGTATCTCTGAGGAAGCACCTTAGTCCCGTGTGCTTCATTTGCGAATTATTCAGCATAATTTTTGTGAGCTCAGACTGGATAAATTCAATACTAGAGAGAGAAGGAATCAACAAGTAACCATGAAACCATAGTGTAATGATGTTTTTTGATGATGTAGTGAATATAGAAGTTTTCTCATGACTGAACAATAGAGTGAAGCATGCGAGGCTACTGCAGATTAGCAGCTAGTTCTTCTCACTTGTGTCACTCCTGGGTTTAATCATTTGATGAAGTCTCTGTCCTGCAGATTTTAGTTTTCTCACTTGTATTCTTGTCAAATCAGGAGTTTCTTGTCCTCCACAAATTTCTTGCTGATGTTGACCGAATGCTCAGTGGGTACCAGAGATCAAGCTACCTACTTTAGGTTGGCATTCAGAAACTCACATTTCCTTTAATTTCTAATAATTTTTAATAACTTGTGAAAATGCTTGCGTATGAAACTGCTAAAGTAACAGGAAAAACACAGGAATCACAGCCTTTTTCAACAGAATGCTGAATAAAATGTGTAAGAGGCCTATCAGATTCTGACTTGTCTTCACAAGAGACAGCATTATGCTGCAAGACTTGGGCTTTTCAAGATTTAAGATCTCCTATTTTGTGAAATGTAAATTTTGAAGTTCTATATTTTGTTCTGTGTAAGCCATTAGCAATTAATATATGTCTATCTCTTCTTGCTGTGTAGTACACTAGAACTCTGCAGAGGATATTATTTGCCTGAATAAAATATCTTTCTCTCTCTCTCTCTTTTTTTTTTTTTTTTAGATTTTGGAAGGGGAATATGCAATTTTCGTTAGCTCTTTTTCAGTGACCAGCTTGGTGAGATACCAACTTATTATCTGTTGTAAAGTCTTGAAGATTAGAAGTGGCATTAAAAATTAAATGAAAAACATTAAAATAATTTACTTAGATGAAAAGTCTTGATGTAGACCTACGTATTTGATTTGGTGTCTGTTTTCTCATTCAAAGAGCTAGGAGTCTGCATACTAGCTGAGCTCTGGTTTTGTTGCTTTTTCCTCTTTGGTGTTGCAGCAGAGTTTTGTCCATGGTACTCTAAAGAGTGATTTATTCAAATTCTAAATGCTGTTCTCATTAGATCAGGAGTCTATGTTAATTGATACACATAACCAAAAATTGAGGGTTTCTGAAATAACATTTTCAAGTAAGCAGAGTATAAATCGTTTTCAACTGCCTGGGGAAGAAAAGCAAGTGGCCCTTCTATGTGCTAGTGATCTCAGCCTTAAAAATAGAATTGCCTTTACTTACAACTTGAGTTTCATTTGCAATTAAAACTGTAGAAAGAAACTGATTTTTTAGATTAAATGAGGGTCTGGATGTGAGAAAAATATTAGGAGTTTCTGAAAAAAAGGTATTCAAATAAGCTTCTCATGAGCCACTCTATGGACCTTAAGTCTTCAGGTAGGATAAATAAGATTTGAATATAAATCATTCATGATCCTCTAAAACATCTCTAAATCTAGAGTTAGTGTGAAATGCTGCATTTACTAAAATAATTGGAGTAAATTATTGCTCAAATTGTGGCCTTCATAGGCCTACCTATATATAAACTTGCTGGCTTTCATTTGGTTGTAACTTCTTTATTCAGTTGTCTCATTTTCAGTTTAGTACCAGTGTATTCCTAACTGACTTCTAGAATCAATTTGCACCTGAGTTAAACTCAACTCCTTGTAACTTTCCATTTAGAAATAATTAGCTTGGTTTAAAATAATTACACTTTCTTTAGAATAATGTGACTCATTTTGTGGACATGGAATCAGCCTGGATAATAGTCATATTTAGACTCAGAGACAGTTATTGGCAAAGAGTACATGCAAAATACTACTTTGTGCCAGGGCAAAACAGATTTTCATCGGTAACTACAAAAATGATTCTTCTCAAGAGGACACTTGGATTTGCTTTCCAGTCAGTGGATGCCATCAGCATCCAACTGAAAAGTCAGGTTTTGAAATCTGCTGGTTAGAGGACCCAAAGGAAAGCATAAACATAGACTGAGGAGGATTCCACTGGTTTGGCTGGAAACTGCAGCAGTTGTTTTATGCTGGGATTTGTGGGATTCCTGTATTTCAAGTACTGAGGCACGGAAGTGTTATGAATAATTGTGGCATATGAGAGCCCAGAATGGCAGGACAGGATTCTGGCAGTGAGTTATGTATTTTCTGTCTCCTTAGAGCCATAGACACAAGCAAGCTGTTTCTTATTTCATCTCAGTTTTCTGAGTTACTGGGATTTGCTTTTGGTATTTGCATGTCAGCTGCTGTCTGACTGCCTGTTGCATTCTGATGTGGAGAAGAAACTGTGATTCAACTTACCAAAAGTGTAATTTCAGAGACCACCTGCTTATGGCTGTCCCTACCCACATCCAGATTCAACAGGCACATGTGAGGTAGCAGTTCTGCATATCAGCAACATTTCAAAAGTTCCAAACTTCAGTGTGGATTTTCCTTCACTTGGGAGACTGTAGACTTGAGTTCCAGCTCTGCCTTAGAGTAGTGTAGATTTTAGGATCATTATTCCTGTAAATATTGAGCTTAACTAATATTCCATAATGTCTGTATTCACTAGTGAATAAGAGGCAATGAACATCCTTTGCTGCTATATAGCTTTGTGCTCATTACTTTGCTGTTTTTTACTAACTGTGGTGTAGTTTGTGCATCCCTGTTGTATTCCTTGGAGAGGCTGCTCAGAAAAGCTCGCTGTGCCCAAGCATAGTGCAGGAAGCTTTTCCCTCTCCTTACCTACATTTCTAACAACCTGCAGATGAGTGTCCGTACTCCCCTTTCCTCTGATGCCATAATTTCCTTTTCACTTCTTGGTTTCTTCTCCTTGTAGTAACTACTCATTCCAGGCATGCCCCTGACTCTATTCAGTCAACCTGGCCATATGTGCTCCTTTCAACATTATACTGATTTCACTTATTAGTTAATTACTACAAGAATCCTCTTCACCCCTCTCTGTTTAGTGTAAATCATGCTGGTGTTTAAGTAGGTGGGATTGTCATAACGTGAGTATTGCTTAGGCAAGATTCATCTCTCAAATAAACTTGGATTTGCAATTATGTCAGTTATGCTTTCAGTATCTCTGTGCTATGTGTATCTGTATATATATGTGTGTGGGTGTGAAATCAACTTTTTTCCCGAGTTAAAATATGTTTATAGTGGTGAAAGCTCCAGAGTATCCATTGAAAAAGCAGCCTTGCTGTTATGATTAGGTGAGGATTAAAGCCTGGTATCTTCACTCT
The DNA here is from genome assembly GCA_013389985.1 of Dryoscopus gambensis. Classification (NCBI taxonomy): domain Eukaryota; kingdom Metazoa; phylum Chordata; class Aves; order Passeriformes; family Malaconotidae; genus Dryoscopus; species Dryoscopus gambensis. Next base: position 68,055 of record WEIT01018826.1, on the reverse strand, counting down.
TCTCAGGGCCATTTGAACAAACATCTGAGCTCTATTGGAGTCGAGACCACATGTGTAATCAGAGGACAGTTAATGGATCAGGAAATAGATAGTTTTAAATCAGCCACAAAATTCTGTGTACTATTGTCTTTTATTTCCAGGTACTTTGCGTATTTTCCAGTTTTGTGACTCTTTCATAATTTACAATATTATTTTTTTTACTTGAGAAGTTGTCTGTAGTGATCGGGGAGAGTATCTCTGAAAATATCTAAATATGTCATGGAAAAGATAAAGTAAGCTTTATAAAAATACTTGTGATTGCACAAAGCTTCCAGGTGAAAATGTGGAGAATTTTTTTTTTCTTTTCAATCTTTGAGATGCTTATTGAGTTACAGCAACGCTGGAGTAAATAATAACTTGATTATGAGTTAGATATGTGGGTCTCATTAGCATCAAGATGTAATAACTGGCTTCTCCAGTCCTGTATAACACGTTCATTAAAGTCTTTATCTAGTTTATGGTACAACAAGTTTTGTGTGATGCACAGCTGGATCCTGTCCGTGTCCCTATAAAGTCAAAGGATGGTGCCCTAAAGAAAAGACTTGCAGCAACTGGCTGGTGTGTAATTGGCTTAAATTACAGAGTCAGTAAGGAGAATACAACAGCTGTAACTGAAGCATTTTTTAATCTGCCTCCTTAATTTTGCTGAAAAAAAAAATTAATCAGGTATATCTACACAGGAGAAGAGATCAGCTCATTACATTCTCTCTGAAAGCTGGTCTTAAATTTGCAATCCCATTATTGGCATGAGTTATGTACACTTAATGCTGTAGGGCACTGCAGAATCATGGCAACAGGCCATATGGCTTTTCTAAGGAGCACTTTTTTTGTCCCAAATTCTGGAGGAAACAATATCATCTGGGTGCTTCCATTTGGTATGTTTGCCTGAGAGTCCTGGGGGGATTGGGGAGGTAAATGGAATGGACAAACTTGAATATAGAACAAACAAAAAAAATAAACAGAGCACTAGGGAGGCTTTGAACAGAGTTGCGGTGGTGTGGGCAGTGAACAGACTGAATTAGGGACAGGACCATTTGTCTCTATGCCCATAAGGTTTTCAGCAACTGTAGAGCAAGTCTTGGGATCTCTTCCTGGTATGCTGCCTTGCTCTGGGTGCTCAGTGCTGGTGGGAAGTCATCTTCTCTTTACCTATGGGTAAAATGGGAATGAAGCACTCATCTTGCTCTCAAGGAGACAAAAATGCTTCTTTTTTATTTTTTTTTTAATGTCAGGACGGCTCTGTCAAAACTGGCCTTACTGTGATGAAAGAGTTTCTGTTCATGTGTGACATTGCTGTGTGAACACTAGCTGTCGTGTTCCTCTCCCTCAGGTCCTTCTTGTTTTTGGAGCTGTTGATTGTGGGGAGGAAAAAGGAGAAGGGCCATTCTGGGGGAGGCCCTCAAAGCCAGTGCTGAGACAAACGGAACAGACCAAGGTGCTCTGCAGCTCACCTGGCTTCACCCAGGGGCTGTGGAGAGTATAGGCCTTAGGTAATGTCACATCTCTGGTGTATCTGTAGCAGCTGCACTGAAGTTGTTCATCTCTGTGCCCAATGCAGAAATCCTCAAAGATGCGTACAAAAAAATTCCAAATTTGCAATTCCACTAGAATACTGGATATTTCACTGATTATCAAGAGTGAAAGTATGCGTTGAGTTTCCATATGGATTTGTGTCTGTTTTCCAACACATGGCTGATTCCTGATGAACTTATCTACTTGGAACCCAACTAATTGCGATTTTTTGGCTGCTGCCTGATCACCCATTTTGGAATTCCTCCTCTGACAAGGGACTTGGCTGGAAATATTACTTGGCTGCAATGGAGAAATCGACTTTGAGCGGTTCACTTGGTAAATTACAGGCTATGCTCCTAATTATAAACGCACGCTTGTGGGAACATAATCATACAATTCCCTGAGGTATATCTGGATTGCTGCATCCAGATTTTGAAAGCTAGAGGGTAAGATATTGGGTTTTCTTTAACAATAAATTATGAAGTGAAAGCCAGGGGCCTGAGGTCACACAGATCAGTTTATGCTGTGCTAACAAAATAATGAAAGCCTGCTTTGAAGAAACATGAGAAAATCTGCCTTCCCTGTAAATATCAACCTGACCACCAGAGCAGCTGTTTAGTTCTTGAATCCATACTTCTTGTCACAGGGCAAAAGCCCCTGGAGGATCTCAGCCCTGCAGTAAACTGTAATCACAGAAGACAGCTACTACTCTGCAATAACCTGGTGAAGGCTCCAAGGCCAGGAAGCAGCAATGGCAGCAGAGAGGGAAGGCTGAAGTGTGCCAGTATTTCATTTATGTAATGGGTAACCTCCTGCTTAATGCACAGCTGAAATCAGAAAATGCCATTTTATACCGGGGGGTTTTGGGTGAAACATCTCTCACTTTTCTACTGTAGTGCAAGTGCGTAAGCTGCCCCTCGCAGCACTGCAGGCATGCGCTATAACTTGTGTTTATTTTGCTCTTGGAGCTGAATCCTCTTAGAGCTGCAGTCAAAGAGCCACTTTGTGCTGCAGCCCATTTTCAAGGGGGCACACCACGAGACCAGTGTATCCTCTCACATGAGCTAACGATTTGCTTCTCATTCCTCACTTCTTGACATAATTTTATGCAGTAGGACAATGAGGCTGATTCTAGTTTTTTTCCCCCAACGAATCTTTCTGTTTTTTCCCTACAAATCTTTTTTCCCTCGCTTTGCTCAGCTGAATGCTATTGCCTCTCCGATTTAATTTTTAGTCCTTCAGCTGACACTGTGTGAGGACAGCTATCAGAACAGTGTTACAGGTCTCATAACTCAGTTTTGCATGGTTGTCAGTCCTCAAAAGACAACCAATAGTCAGATTGCAGTTTCCCAGCTAGGGATTAGTAATAACCTTCAGGTGTATCTTGAAATCTTGGGCCATTGGCATCTGCATTGACTTCCACGCTCAGAGCAGTTTGCAGCACCCAGCTGGTGATGAGACAGACCTACTGGGATAACAACATGTATCCAGTCTCTTGCTTTTAAGATTTGTGGCTTGTTTTTCCCATCACGTTAGCAGAGACACTGTGGAGAAACAATGGATTGCTAGAAACCTAGGATTGCTGGAAGGATTAAGCATTTTGTATAAAGGCAAAATAGCAAAATCAGATATTTTCTCGTGGGAGAAAATGCTATTGCATAGTAGGAAAAAAATGTAGGTGGCTAAAATATATTAATGGAATGTTGCTCCTATTAATGTTGAAATTGTTGAAAGGCTGCATAATAGTAAGTACAGTATTTCCTTTAATCTTTTCTGCAAAGTCAGAGTCTGCTGGTATTCCTGGGAGATTCACCAGGCTTGTTTTTGGAGCACTGCAGCTTTGGTTATGAACTCCATTTTGCTCTGTGACTTGTCAGGGTGTTTTTGTTTTGTTTGTGGTTACATCTAATGAGCTAGCAGATGTTTGTTGTGCTCTTCCTGAGCTGTGAAATTCTACTGAAATGGTTTGGGTGTCTATCCAGAGCTTTCCTTTTCAGTACCTTAGAAAGAATTACCATTAGGCAAACTGGCCGTCACATATTTGTTTATTACACATGCATGCACACGTGTATAAAATCCATATATCTATTTGCCATGCTTCTGATGCAGCGCAGAACTACCTCAATAAAAAATGCTTTTTGCAGTCTTGAAACTGACTTCTATTGCTATGACATTTCCCCTTGGTCAGTGATATATTTAAAAGGGGTTTTCATGCCACAGAATCATGTTGTATACAAAGGAAGGAAGATGACAACATTATGAATCTTTTTCCTTGCTTCCTCAGAAAAAAACCTTTGTTTTTTTCTGTCTGGGTTTTACACATTCAGAAAGAAACTTAACTCCTGTCACTCATCAATCTGTTTGCTGGCAAAACTTACAGTGATAAATTAATGCAACACAGCTCAATTACATACAAGTACTGAAGTTCAGTAAGTGTTACCATGCCCTGAATAGAATTTCATGTACTTTGGTAAACCTCTTAAAAATGCTGAGTTAATTTATCATGAATACTTAATTTTTTTAAATGAAGCTACTTTGAAATAATTTATATCTGTCTTCTCCATTACATGAAAAAGTAGGCTAAGGAACAAGTTTTGTCATGCTTCACATGCTACTGCCTCCAAGTTTATGGCTGTGTTATGCCCAAAGCAGTTATGGTTTTAAGTGTTTAGCTTGTATGTGTCCAGGTGCTAGGGAAGCAAAAGCTTTGTACAAATTGGTATGATGGGATTTAATCTCCTTCCTGATTTTTTAAGTGCTAATCGAGGTTTGCAATGGTACTTGCTCCTTCTGGAGTTAATAATTAAACCAAGTGGAATTCCTGTAAAAACTATTAGCAGACTCTTCTGGAGATCACATTCTTAGGTAGCAGATATGTGTTTTCTATGCTTTAGTGTAATTCTGTCACCTAAGCAGTGAATCATTTCACAGAATCACAGAAAGGTTTGGGTTAGAAGGGACTGTAAAGATCATCCTGTTCCAACTCACTGCCATGGGCAGGGACACCTTCCACCAGCCCAGGTTGCTCACAGCCCCATCCAGCCTGGCCTTGAACACCTCCAGGGATGGGGCAGCCACAGCTTCTCTGGGCAACCTGTGCCAGTGCCCAATCCCCCTCATGGTAAAAAATTTCTTACTAATATCTAAACCTACCTTCTTTCAGTTTAAAATCATTACCTGTCATCCTATCACTACATGCTCTGATCAAAAGTCCCTCTCCGGCTCTTTAGGAGACCCTTTAGGCACTGGAAGGGGCTCTAATATCTCCCTGGAGCCTTCTCTTCTCCAGTCGGAACAACCCCAGTTCTCTCAGCCTGTCTTCATAGGAGACTTTTAAAACTGCACATCTATTGTAATTCCAAGTTTTTTAGATAAATTAACAGCATTATTATTACTTTGATAAAAAGACTGTTTCTATTTAGTTCATGTCTTCCTTTCATCTCACAATACTTACAATGTAATTACAAAGATTAGCAGAGAGAATTTTACCATACTCCAAGGCATCTACATCCTGGGATTGTAATATGAGAGGAGAACCCGCAGAGGGCACTGTATTGTCTCATATGAGTCAGATCCTCCAGAACTGAGGAGGATATAGGATTTTTTAGGTTTCTGCATTTTCGTAAAATTGCAGTCAGAATTTTTTTTTTCATGTATGTAGCGATAAGGACAGTTACAGATTGGTCATAAGATTTACAGTCTCTGTTTCTTATATCTTTGAGATGAAAAAGTATAATCCAGAACTATCATACCATGTTTTCAATGCAATCCTTGTCCTCACCTTCCTTTCTTCACTCATGCTTGTCTGAACATTTCAGGTGTGCAAATACTCAGGAAATGAATAGTGTAACTTAATAAGGTAAATTCTAAACCTGCTGTGTGTCAGAACAGGCAATCTGAAAGACATTAGTACAAGTGTGCAAAATTTATTCCATCCATCTAAAGCAGGGCTCAGGTTTCAGGCCTGAGCTCTCCTCCCTTAACAGGAGGAGAGTATAAGACAGCTCTTCTGCAGGAAGTGGTTCACAAATGGAAACTTCTGTTTGTGGCCTTCTAGAGATTAAAATTTGCTCAACTCCTTTTATATAAAGCATTTTTCATGGTTAGAGAAAAGTGATGAAAATCTTGTGTTCCACTGTGTGCTGGCTGTGGATTTAAATTAAGCTTTAGGGATTTTAAAATGCAGTCCACAAGTTGCTGTGTATTTCTTCGAGTCTTCTTGACATCTTTGTTTAGACTAAGGGTTTCCCTGAGCTAGCTGGTGCCCCAGGATTGCTACATTCTGCCTTATTTTTTTCTGCAGATGATTATAATAGAGTTTGCTTTCTAATTCTATTTTCACGAATGTGTAGATTTGTATCTGAAATACAGTCATGTCTTCTAGTTGTTATTGCATGCTCAAACTGGTTGTGGTCCCTTCTCATGCAACATTTACAAAACAGGCCTCAAGATCTGCCCTTCTTGCAAAGGGATGCTTTACAGAGAGCAGTGAGCAGTAACAAAGACTTCCACGGGTTGTGAAGCGCTCAGCTAACAAATACCGATGATAACGTGCCTTGATCTTTATCTTGGGTCTTCTAGTTCTTTTGTATTTTGAACAATCTATCTTGTAGTTCTTTAACTGGGGGGATATTGTGTCATAATGAGAGACAGATGTTTCAGGGGCTCTGTGTCTGGTCACCTAGTACTTCCACTGCAGTGTTGCAGTATTTTTCTTCTTGTAAAATTGGGCAGAGGTAGTGCCCAAGGAAAAAAACAACAGCAGAATGAGAAAAGCTAAGAAGTATTGATTCAGATCTTGCTTTAGAAGGGGTTGCAAATGATCTTCACCCTTCGGGCTTGTGGCCAAACTTTCATCCTTTGCTTCTTAGCTCCAAGCTGACAACCCCTCCTGGTGTGCAAGGAGAAAAGCTGATAATTGCCATGTGATCAGACCTTCCTGCAACTCAGCATTTAAGAAACGCTATTGTCCTTTATGCATTTCTGTCAAGGGGACTTAAGACATGTGAACAGACTCCTCCTGTCCTCTCCCCTTCTCTTACAGGAGAATTATTCAGCTGTCAAGAACACTTATTTGGCAGAGGATAGCTCCTGTTCAAGTCTTCCTTCCGAGGTTTCCTTGGGCTGGCACGTCCTGATGAAGGGGAGTTTGCTTTCTGGCTGGACCTGCAAGCTGACACCTGAAAATTGTATTAGAAAACATGTTAATCATTGTATGGCAGAGAGATGGCAGCCACCTGTATCTGAGTGCTTTTACTGAACAAAAAGGAGACTCAGTACCAAGTCTGTAGTTTGGTTCTCTGATTCCATGCCCACTGGGGCATGTATTGGGACTTTATGGTTTCCTTAGTACCACATGGATAGACCTCTCAGAACAGGGGTTAATTGTCATAAAAATCAAATTTTCAAAGATGAAAAATCAATTTTTGCCTGTGATGCAAAATGTTAACTCTTTATCTTGATTTGTAGAATTAAGTTAGCGTGGAGTGAGCTGTAAAGTCATGGAAAAGGCTTAAAGTCCTGACAATACCAAAAGTCCTTTTGGCATTTTAGAAGTAACAGGTATGACAGCAAAAAAAAATGCAAAAAATCCTGTCTTTGTCCCTGTGGAACCTGTCTCCTTGATTCCTGCCTTGTCTCTGAGTTCCTGCTAGTCATCATGAAAGGGAGAGGCGTTAGCAGCTCTGCAGAATGGTGACTGAGACCTGCAGAGCTTTGTATTTCCCCTGCAAAAAGAACACATTTAATTCACATCCCATAGAAGGCAAAGCAATACTAAAGCACTTGGAGAAGGTAGGTTTGTTCAGATCACTTCGAAGATGACCCAGAGCTTTCAATCCCCTTTCTTGAAAACCCCTAATGACTACTGCCTGAGAGTAATTATTCTCTGAGAACTGAATGGCAGTAATGTGTATTTGGTTTTGCCTTGTGCACAGTCTGGAGGGCACATCAACCCTCCTAATGGGGTGAGCGGGGAGTGGGGAAAACATGTATCAGATAGTAGATGGGGTTTGCTGTGCTAGCTGGCAAAGGCAGCACAGACATTAGAGATTAAATTAACTGGACACTCTAATCATGGACCTCTAAAGTAAAGATTCAGGCGTGGTCCTGTTTTTGAACATTCTTCCTCTTGAACTGGCAGTTCTGGATACAGTGTAGATAAAGTGGAGACACATATGCAGTTTTAGGAGCATCAGACTCACTTGAAAAGAAAGTACTGGCATTTCTTAAAACTTCTCTTAAAGAGTAGCTTTCCTACACCAAATAAACAGGGATATAGATAGGTTATGCCAGTGCTGCCAGATCTAGCAGCACTTGAGAACTCCTGCCTCTGTCTGCCCACCTCTTCCTTGAGGCAGGGCTCCAGGTACCAGGCAGTCAACTTGTGTGTGGTATGCACAGCCTTTGTGTTTTTATCTGACTGTAGAAACAGGAAAGGACAGAGCTGTTTACCGTAGGTCTTTCTAAAAATAATCACATAGAAAAATAATTGAGCTTGCTAATAAGCAGCTGTCTCTGGAATGCTCTACAGTGGCTTATTAATAAAGTTTACAATACTATAGATTGGATTACAGCAAAGAAGAGCTTTCTGCCAAAATGTAGCTGTCCAGAAAGATTGTATGAGCAGGACATAATCTCTTGGATCAGAACTAGGGCATGTCACTGTCATGAACACTTCTCAGCCATAATAAAATATGTCACAAAATCTGTAATGACCACAAATAATCTGGATTGAGAGATACTGGAGTCAGTAGAGTCAGAATACCCTGAGCTCATCCTGTGCTATCTCTGTTTGGCATCTGAGATGAAAATTATGAAGCAAGATGATTTCCCGTTCTTCTTTTTAATTTAAACAGGAAAGCCCCTAAGAAACACTGAAACACTAAGAAAATCTGAAACTTTTTGTGTTGTGTTGTGTCCTGAAGACAATTATAAACCTCTGTAAACAGGTTTGTCTACTGAACTGTCTGACATATTTGTAACTAGTACTGCAAACAGTGCTCCTGTTAAGTAGGAATAGGGCTGCTGTGCATCCGCTGTTATGGATATGTTTAAGTAAAAACCAGTTATTGTCTGTTTGGGTGTATTTATTTGTGTAGCTGACTACCTGGCAATTTAAAGCAGATTAGAGGAAGGTGAACATGTTTGTCTCTTCTGCTCTGATTCATGTGGGAGACTGTCTCAGCAAACAGTGATTATTATTTCACTGAAAAGGCTTTTAATATAATAAATTCCACTTAGTGACAATCTAATGTGACTCTTTGAAATAGCAGACTGTACAGAAACCTGCTGGGAATACCAATAGCATGGCACCAAATTAGAAGTGTATGTGGTAGTCTGTCAGCTACTTTTCTGCTAACTGACATAAAGAAATGCAGAGCAACCTAAATTCTTTAAGACTGGTTTTTGTGTTCTGCTAGGATCCTCAGGTTGCCCTTAACCAGCTGAGTCTGTAACAAGGGATCATATTTTCTTCCAGGAATAGGAAAAATATTGAGCTTGTTACAATGTTGCTTTAAATACTGTTTTATCTCCCTGGAGTATAGCTCATTTATTCTTGTCTGAGGCTGTAATTAGAAATGAGAAATCTTTGTTTTTAAATGCACAGTTCTGACTCCCTCTTAGTCTTTGCTTTTTCTGTCCCTCCAAATGCTTTGATAATCATACTGGACAGTATAGAAAGAGACTATATTTTCGTATAGTTAAGGCCAATTCAACAAAAATATTCACAATCTATTTTATTGAACAGTTTCAAGTTTGTATGATGACACTTTCAAGTTGGTACGATGACAGCTTCATTTTCAGGCCTTCCATGGATTCTGTGATTTGGAATGTGTTTTATAAAAAACTGTGTGTAGGCTGATGTTGGCATGGATGGTACTGCTATGACCATCAAGACAGAACTAGGAGGAACTGTAACTTCATTTTCCATGAGAAAAATAGAAGCAAGTCCTACTTAATTTTCCATAGGTTTTAGTCACTCTTTTAATACATGCATTTTATTAAGGTCTTTAGTCCTAGTCACGTGTCTTGAAATCAAGACAATTGAATAAATTTAGTTATAACTGCAATAATTGACATTTCAATTACTCCTTTTCATTTTTTTGAGGGAAGTGCCTCAGTTTGAAGAGTGCAAATCATCTCAGATAATAAAACTATTTTAAGCCATTTACATTGTTACTACATTGTTTCTAGGAACTAAACTGAAACAAAGTCTGATCAATGATGCATTAAATATCTTGGCCTATATATATATAAACAAACTCCTCCAGGAGTGGTACTTACACATTAACAATGTGTTATAAATGGGAATTAAAGGAAGAAAATATTATAGCTTTAAGTGGTTTAGTCATTTGCATGTGTCAACAAAGAATATCAGAAAATGATTATTTGAGCAGTTTGGTTATAATGGCCTGTTTTCTCTCAATTTTATTCCATTCTCCTACCTAAACCTTTAGTTACCTCTTTAAATAATGCCTTCATTCCACCATTACTGTAATGGGATAAAGTACTGAGTCATGGCTGAAGAGAACTCAGACTGGTGCTGGAATTTATTTGGTCTGTAAAAAATGAGGATTTGGGCAGTGATGCAGTAATTGTAGTATCTCCTCGAGCTCTTGCATGGCTGCAGACAGACGTGCTTTATACTGCCGGGAAGGCGGGCGGGCACTTCATCAGGGTTTGCTGCTGGAGCTTTGGAACTGAGGGGTGACTAATGCTTCATTTTTCTTGGGTGTTTTTCTCCAACTTGGCATTGTATGCATGAAAGTGAGATCAGTCTGCTTGGATCAATATCCTCAGTGACGGAGTATTTTGCATTTATTTTATGTTATTAACAGTGTAGTGTTATAATAATAGCAGGTATTAACCTTATATTTACTGTGCTCCTCGCTGTTAATGGCTATGGCACTCCAGCAGTCTCACTTAAGAAGGGAGACAGAGACACCCAAACCAATTTATAATTTTTTTCCTTTTGTCTTTCTATAATTTTGACGTGTGTGAAACGCTTGTTCTCATTTTGTTAAGTGCTGTAGTCTTAAACCTTGAGCTTTCTCTATTTCTTCCTCTTCATCCTTCTCCCCTTTGTAAAAGAGAGGAAACTTTATGCTACAAAGGCTACAAATTTTATGTATTCCCTCAGAAAATAGAGGGTTTTTTGTGAGGTGTCCTTTATTCTGTAGTTATTCTGAGCATCAATTAAATTAAAATTTCTACTCTGATAAAGGTGTTGCATCACAAATACTCATAGTTTGCACTCCAGGGAGATTCTAATGCTCAGTACCAATACAAATTGCACCTATTAGTTTGCAATTTTGCCAAATTACTGCAGTTACAAATAATCTGACTTTCAGCAATCTCATGGGACTTCAAAACCTGAACAGAAAAAAATTTGTTAGGAATTTAAAATTATTTTTCTGTTGAAGAAGAAGAAGATAAAAGTAAACGTAATCAAAGAAGATGATATATGGTTCAGTTTTGGATTAATTGAATGACAGGCAGGGGAGAGCTTTCCACACCCCAAACACTTCAGATTCAAATTGTGAAACAATGCTCTGGAGCATTTTTCAAGCTTATGACTGTCTTCAGTAGGGGTAAAATGTAGCTGGTGACAGTTATAAATAATGCAGGCTGTATTAATGCTCTGTGCTGTGGTATGATTTGTGCTATAAGGAAGGTGAAACTCAGCTTTGGCAGGGGGGTAATTTTGAATGAAAGGTTCAAGAAAGCCATAATTTAAAAAATACTATATACCTGAAATTATTATTGTCTAAACATAAAGATTCAGTGCTGACAATTGTAAGTTGATATAAAACCTCGTTTAGGGAAGAGTCAGTGTTTGTGACGGATCCCTGGTCAATATTTCAGTGTCATTTCTGCGTGCTCAGAGCAGCTGCTGCGACTGCAATTCACACAGCCCTGGTTTTCTACTCCCAAACAACAGTGATAGAAGAAAGGTGGGTGCTCACAGCAGGTGACAATTAGCAGAGTGGCTCTGGGCCAGCCTAACTTAAACCCAGTACTTTTCTGTGACCTACTGCAGCATTGAGTTCTCCTGCAGTAATTTTCCTTGCTTTCTGACTTTCATGAATACCAGCTTACAGCACCAAGGCCAATTCCTTCACATGTACCCTGATGGTCTGACTGCCCTCTTCTATATAGCCCTTTATCTGGCTGCAGACTATTCTCACCAGTTTGTAACTGCCACACTACAAGCTATATTTTGGGAGAGTGAGGATCAAGAAGAAAGGACTTTGTGGGGAACAAATAACAATTAAAAATCGACATGTTTACAAAATTGACCCTTTTTGCTTACATCTACTAACAGATGCACGTTCAAATGATAAAAAAGATAACTTCTTGATTTATTTTTAGGTGTGATGGTGCTCCAGGGCAGACAGAACTTTGAAGTGGACATGCCTAGATAGTCTTCTGAGTGAAGTGCCCAGAATGCCCAAAAGGCTTTAAACCATACCCTCCTAAAATGTTTTATTAGAATTAAATGGAAAGATTTCATGCTTAAAACAAAACATTTGAAAAGTCCAGTGCAGGTGGAGCCTGAGTTGGAGATCATAGGTAGTTCTTCAGTCTTTGCAGATGAGTCTATAGAGTAAAGCTTTGTACTGTCTAACTCAATAAATTTTAGCACCAGCAAACTCTGCTCTGTTCCCATTAGGCCCTGGGGAGTTCTACCCTGAGCAGCTCTTTCTTCCCTGTTTCTTTCTGTATTTCTGCTTGGGCCTTTGCCTCCTTCCCCTGCCCCCCACGTCACTGTGCTTCTCCCTGGGTCCTGTCTGCCATTCGCTCCAGAGTGCTCCAGAGGGCTCCAACAGGTGTCTAATCAGGGGATGTCTTCATTTTTCATGACTTGGTAGCATTTGTGCCTTAGTTGATAGGGAAACTTAACTTACAGGAGGATTGGGGAAATAGTGAGCCTTGCAAACTGATTTCACGTCAGATGGAAAACTAAGGGAAAATTTATGGCATAAAACTTCTGAACTTGCTGGGTTCAGAAAATTTTTAACATGTATTTGCAATTAAGCCTGGAGTTATTGTCACGAAAGTGCTATCGGGTAATTGACGACTCTTTCATGAGAGCTAAGATGACAACATAGGTGCTCTATAAATCACTAAAATTAATGTTTCTATTGCATTATTATAATAGCACTGTTCTTGATTAAATCATGTGGGCTCTGCTTTTGCTCCTAGAGAGCCAAGAGAGATCTTGGTGCTGATCTTGGTGAGGCTGTCAGCACTTCATTCACAGAACACAACCTGGCTGGTCTCAAGGGGTTTGCAGTTCTTACAATGGAAAATGTCCTTTCAGCATAAATCAATATACCAAAGCTGTGGAAAGCCTGTAGCAAGGCAAATAAATAGTTGCACTATTGGCATTTTCTGCAATTACTGAAGTGCTATAAACATTAGCAGATTCAGAAATGAATGAGATAATAAGTGGCTCAGTTAACATAGTTATCTAATTAGGTTGGGTATGAAAGCATGCTTTAATCTCCCTAATTATCTACCTACTGGAAAATGAACAGTTAATAAAATGGAGGTTTTTATTTTCGGGAGGAATGCCGATATAAGACCCTCCTTTCCTGCAAAAATCCCTATGGATCTTTTTCCCTATGGGAAAGCAACTACTCGTGGCTCTGTGGGTGGGGAAAAACTTAGTATTCAAAGGGCAAGTTATGCAGACTGGGATAATTTCATTTGAATGAAAGTATGGATGTTCATGCTGGAATAACTGATCTTGGAGTGGGTTTTCTTTGATTTTCCCCTGAGTTCCTGACATTTTTAGAACTTGCTCCTTGGTATATGTGGCGTTTGATTTAATGTAAGTTAGTATCAGAAAAAAACAAAAGCATTAGTGTTAGCCCTGCTCTAACAAGAAATTAGCCTAGACCTATAGAGCTTCCTTCACAAAAACATTTTTCTAGAAGAACGAAGCATAGATTCCCAAAGGTTTTCCCTGCCAGAATTTAAGAGGAATTAAATATTAACACTTCCTTTTTGTAGGGAGGCATTCAAATCTTCTTCAGTTTTGATTTTTTGCAATATATATAGGATGCCAAAATATCAGCTGTCAAGGTGTCTCATCAGTGTAGAAAGGCATCTACTGAGCCCGGAAAACCGATGAAAGCAAGCATCTGTGCCTGTGAGGCACCAAGCAACAGTGAAAGCAGGGAAATAGAGACTCGCTGTCAATCCGATGCCTTATCTAATAGTACATTCATGTAGAAATCTTTGCTGTTACATGTTTAAAATAGTCTTCATTTAATCATCCAAACACGTCTGAAAGTGATTTAGTTCTGTACACCGCCACAACCATCCTGTACATTCTTTTCTGGCTGCATTGCATCCTTATTCGCTGCTCTTTAGGAGACACAGTGCACTTCTGAATTTTCTATAGCTAGTTAAAACTAACATAAAGTAGACTGAAGTTAACATTCGCATTATATGTGCAGTAAACCATTCATTAAGTCTTGTGACAACAATAAAACATATTTATTTATGGGGCGAAAGGCTGTAATTTCTGTCTGAATTAAAACCTCTCCTCTCCCTTCCTCTTCTCTCATTTGTCTTTCTCCCTCTCATCTTGCTATAAAAAGATCTCTTTTCCATAAGAGAAAAATATTTAGAAATCACTACACAAAGCATCAGCACTTCTGATTTTGTCTGGTTGCTTTAGATATTAGTAATGAAGTCCTGACAGCATCTAATTAGGCCACAAACGTCTTCTACCAGGTCTGGTGAGGAAACGAATGATACTTTTGAGAGGAGCCCTTCCCTTGATGCTTATATTGGAACTCTGGGCTTTAATGTGACAGGAAACAAAAGTATTACTGAAGGCACCTGGATGCTCAGCATGCTCATCACTGGCTCTTCTGAATGTGTGTTTCTATCAAAATAGTAACAGCAACAATGATAATAAGAGATGTCTGCCCTCTGTGCAGGGATGATGCCCTGGGAATCTCCACTCAGGATGGCACATCCTGGCTGCCAGTTTTATTGCAGGAAACCAGGAAATGCTATCAAGAGCTGGGACAGATGGGATGGCAAGGAGGCAGGCAAGTGGGCTGGGAGCCAGGAAGGTTTGGTCATTAGAATTGACTAAACTGACTTGCCCTTGAAAAAGTTTGCTGGATTGGCATTTTTAAATGGAAATTTTTTCTCTATGTCTCTTGAGGAACAGTACCACTTTTGCTTGAGAACAAGCACCTTCCCTGCCAGTCTGGATTTGTCACCTCATTTTCTGTGCTTCTTGGATTGGGCTGCAGGACAAGGGCAGGCTCCTTCAGTGAGGCAGAGGGGTCTGACATGAACTTCTCACCAAAGGGCACCTAGTACCCTCCTCTGGGACCCTGGGAATCTGCTCCAGAAGACTGAGGTAGTCACAGCATTTCCGGACTATAAGATCTACAATTGTGCCCACTCAGTTCTTAGCTAGGCTAGACTAAAGACAGAGTAGTTGAGCTCATATTTTCTAATTTCACTCTGAAAATGCCTGAATTATGTGAGCATATTTAAGGAATAAAAAACGATTACAATCTTGCAGTACCCTGTGAGATTTCTGCAGTTTGCACACTGAAAGGTCTCTAAAAACACCCATCTTGGGCTTTGTTTTGCAGATACTTAAGAGGACTGTTATCTATTGTTCCTCTCTGTGGCACTGACCCATTAATTAAGCCACCTCTTGCCCCCCAAGTGGGGGGACTTATGTTCTGTTTCTCAGAAAATTTGTCTCTATTTATTTGTGTATTTGTATATTTATTTTTGACAGATCTAGTTATAGCAGCTGTCTTGCTTCCTTTGCCTTGCATTTTAAGCATGGAATTTGATTATACCCTTGCCTTCTCTGAAGTATGAAAAGCCATTTAAAGTATTGTTGACATGTCAGTTACAATGTCTTTCCTTCTGCTCTTCAGAGACTCTCCAAAGGGGATTGTATTTGAGGGAGATCAAGATTTTCTGATGATTACTTTTAATATAGGCAGATGAACAGAATTTTAAAATCAGCTTTTATGTTTGACCTCAGGGGAAAAAAGAACAATATGTACCATGATGGTTGAATATAATCAATCTTCATATACTTTCTTGTTGATTTTGTCTCTCCCTCCTTAATTTAATAAGATCTTTGTATGTTTATGTGAGGAAAATTACTGAGAATATACTGGTTTCTGCAAATATTCCAGTGCAAATTATTTTTTGTCTCTGGTATATTTCACCTTAGACCATGATGCATTTTTTTCTACTTGAAATGTGGGTTATTAACCAGACAAAAAAGAAGTTTAAAATTTTTGGCAATGCTTACTAACTAATAGCACCAAACCAGCATGTAGGAAATAAGATTTGAAAACTTTCGACAAAGCAGGAGAAGGCTGGGATGTCTTAGGAGAGTCTCCTGTGCACATTTGTCAGCCGTTTGTGCAGTGAAGAGCACAAGAGGCTGTGCAGCCCTCGCCGTGCCAGGGGGGCTGCTCACCCGCGTGGGCCCGGCCAGCAGACACAGCGAGGGCCCGGGACACAGCTCGCCTGTGCCACACACTCACAGCGGGTTCCTGGGCAGCTTCTCTTCTGGGGAATAGGCAAATGGCTGAGTTTGGACACGAGAGACAACCCTGACATTTATACTTTTTTAAAGCTTTTCCCCTAATACAGGTTTTCTGCTCTGGTCCATCTGAGGTTTGATTTATAACTTAGTCATGTCTTAATCACTGAACAGGAAATCTGCAGTATTTGCTTTAACATATGGTGTGACTGCTACAGACCCTGAACTAACAAAAAAGGGAATTTTCTAGATTAAACAGTAAAATGGAAAACCTTGGACAGTACTTGGGGTTAGTACAAGTACTGTTACAGTTGAATGACGTATTTTCTTGTCTTTCAAATAATAGGAAAAGTCAAATGAACAGTGATTGTCAGTAGACAATTCTCTGCTTGTTTTTCTCCAGAAAGATTGATTCTCTTCAGTTGGATCAAAGAAAAAATCCAAAATTTTCCCAGTAACGGCTAATAGAAAACAAGGAAGGAAAAGAAAATAAAATTGCCAAATTTTATGTCCCTTTGGGATTAAGGATCATGAGTAATACAAAGAGACATTGAAACAGCAGAATGTAGAAATTCTCTAGAAGGAAAATAAAGCCACAGAGATTTATTTTCCTCCCTCTGACAAGGTCAACACAGATATTCTCTTCTGCTGCTTCTGTGTAATCTCTGCATGAGAACTGTTTGGTTCAGTGAAACAATATGAAAATATTTTTGTTTATGGAAACATGCTTTTTAATGAGTAAATGTAATGTAAAGTGGCATGGTAGAATGGTGCCTGTTGCAGTTGAGGCTGGGTGCCGTATTGTTTTCCGTGCAACAATGCCTTTTACGCAGCTTGTGTTAATTGCGCTCTGAACGTGTGGCCTGCATAGAAGTGGATGCTGCATCCTTTCTTTTTCAGTGTGACATGTTTTCATGTGGCCGTGCAGCTCCGATCTCTTCCCTGGGCTACCACTGAGAGAGGTCCGGAGAGTCAGTCAAGTTTTACAGGATCTTGGCCCAGAGAGAGGGTGAGATCTGTGGCTGGGGGGAGGTGGGAAGGCAGCCTGCCAGCTCGCTTGTGGTCATGTGCCGAGGGTGAGCGGGGCTGTGCGGAGAGGGGCTGCGCTCCAGCAGGGCAGTTGGGCACGCAGGCCATTTAATTTTGGTCTGTCCATTCCAGCAGGTCTACACCTTTGTGCCTTAAAAGGTTACCTTGGTCTAGTTTTCATATGTTTCATTTTAATGAAGTCTGGCTTTCTAGACTGGAAACTTTTGGTGCCTTTTGAAGTGGTGAAGCATTTCTGCCCTGAGATACTGGCCAAGTCAGGTCTTGTAATATATGGCAGTCAGAGGAGAAGAATATGTATCCTAATATGTCCAGCAATTTAGAAATTCACCCTTGAAAAAGGAAGGAAATGGAAGAAAAGCTGCCTCTGGTAAAATGTCCAAACAGCCAAAATATCTAATACCGTTTTAATTTTGTTTTTCTGGCATATGCTGGTGAGGAGGACTTAGGACAGTGTATTGTTTCAGCTCAGAAAAATAGGTAGTAGCACAATGCAAGATATCTCAGATGGAAAACAAATCATTGAAACAGAGCTTTGGAATATGTAATTTTCTATTTTGAAAGTTAAATATGTCTAACCACTGTAACTGAGAGAGTCAGTGAGCACAGACTGTCAGATTACAGAAATCCTCCTGTAATCCTCCTATCCTGGGTAAAACAAGCAGGCCCAGCATCCTGTTTCCCCTCCTACAAAGTAGATTCCCCTCTTCCTTCTTGGGCTTCATAAATACACAAGGGTGTGAATTGAAACCGAAACAATCTCTGCAGAAAATATTCAGCTTTTTTTGAGCTATGGCTATGACCCTCAGGGCATTGTCAATGTCACAGGATTTGGGTTTGTGCTGCGATTACTTGGCTCCTTTGTTTTCATGTTCTCATTCCATTTCAAAAGAAATTCAAATGTCTTTCAAAATAGTTATTTTCACAGCTCTGTGTTTTTAAATTGGAACTGATAAGCCAAGTAACTGTTGGGATAACACCGACATCAGATTCACCATATATTTCAATTTTACCTCTGTGCATTCATGTTCTATACTTGCAGCCTTTCCTCCTGGATAATACACATTAACTTCTCTGTTCTTCTGATTAATACCAAAGATATATTTATCTCCTTCATATCAGAATTGTTTTGACAATTATATTGTGCATGCACATATATTTAACCTCTTAGTATGGCATGAAAAGGTATGTCAATTACTTTTTAAAATACCTATTTTATTTTGCTTGAGTTTAGAGCCTTTAGCTTTGCTTTACATTTGAATAAATGTTATAAAAGTGGGAAGAATGTTGATGATATTGAACTCTTTAGCTCCAGGGTCTGACACTCTAAATCTGGTTAAAATCTAAACTCTTTGATATTTCTTTATCTGTACTGCCAAAAAAATATTGAAGTGTAGGCTGAAATTCTAAATGCTCCCTGAAATGCAGCAGCTCAGTGATTTGCTTGCTTTTAGCTATGATCCCTGGCTGTTTAACTGAAATCATTTTTGTTTCTGCTATAGCGTTTTTCAGGCTAGTGATCGAGAAGGTTTTGTAGAAACTGTAACCCAGTAGGAGGTTATTCAGATCCTATCTTTACTTCTAGTTTTTTGAGTGCTATGGTTACAGTTGCTGGCAGGCTTAGGGAAGGCTGGTAGCCGCTTTGTAGTTTTTCCTGCCAGCAAGACCCACAGTGTCAAGCCCCACATGCCTCTATCCTAATCACAGGGGCGTGCTGCTGCAGAGCTGTTCTTATCATGTTTTCCTCCCAAGCCTCCATTCTGATAAGGAAAGTGCCAAGTGCCAGATTCCTCTACTGTAAACTAATGACTTCTGATTTGACAAGCAGAGATGAAAGTCAAATATTTTTTAGGCAGGAAGGGAGTTCAATACCCTGTTTGTTTGACATTACTGAGGCATTTTGCTGATGGCATTTCTAATGTGAAAAGGTTTGGTGAAAATCTACAGAAATATTTATTCCTTAAGAATAGCATCTCAGGCTAGTTATGGAGTGCTTGGCCCATATGGGAAGTGGAAACTCTCAACTCTGGAGAAGTGCTCCGAGCTCTTTGGGTGCAAGTGGTGTGGTTGATATAAGTATCAGCATTACTCCCACTGGGGCAGCACTGAAGGAATACTCTTCTACAAAACTTACTGAGATTTGATCAGCACGCCTCTGACTGCTAAGCGATAACTTGGTGGTGTTTTGTGGTAGCAATCCTTTCCGATTCTCCATCAGGTGGATTGAATTTCCTACATAGAACCAGGCAGTTTTAAAGAAACGAAATAGAATTCAGAGTGGTGAAATACACATTCTTAATTCTGCGAACTGTAGCTGTTACTTGTAATAGGTACAGTGTAATGAAGGGGGATATGCAGTACAGTTTTTCACAGAATACAGCTTGGTAATACAAGCACTTCAAATGCATTTTCCATACTACTGGAAGGATGTGGGGTTTTTTTAAAATAGACATTTTTGGCATCACATCAGCCTCTGGTGTTTCGTGGCAACAAATATGAAGAAAATTGTCATAAACCAAATCCTTAAAAAAATTGAAAAGTGCTAGCAGAACTTAATTACTGGCAGAGGGCAGCAAGAAGAAAACTGACTGTCAGATGAATAGCTCCCCTAAAGGTTTTAATTTTTAATTAGAGAATAAAGAAAGCCTTTGTTGGGTTGCCTAAGATCAATAAGAAATACAGATCATTCATCCACACTACAGTGCACTAGAGGCATAGTTATAAATATTCAAAAAGAAAATGAAAGTAATATAAACAGCCCTATTTTCTGAGAACAATAGTTTCTACCTCTGACACTTTTATACGCTGTGGTGTACTGCAGACTACTCAGAAACAGTGGCCATGTTCCAAAGGTCTAGAAATACGCAACAGAGGAAATATGCAATTAATGATTGCGTATATTCATCGTGACGGAGTTTTCCCCAAAGGTTCCTGTGGTGTATTTTTGCCCGGCAGGTGAGGAGCTGCATCGTTACATAATGACGTTTCCAGAATGCAGTGCCTGGCACAGCCCGGGGAGCACAGCTCACTTCAATGACACAGTTTTCATCTGAACTGTGGCATTTTATTTCTTTGCTTGATTTTTGCTCAGATTTAGTTGCTAAATTATTGACCTTTATCTGCTCTGAGACTGCTAATCTGAATTTATTAAATTAATTATTAATGTATTGAATTATGATGTTTAACATGGCTAACAATCATGCTATTCTGTATGAAAGGATGAAATCAGATTCAATTTTAATTTAGTGAGCCTTTGATTCTTTTGTGTTCTGAATAATGCTATGATGGGTACAATTATTTTAGTTCCATACTTAGATAAGAGTATCACGTTGGGGATTTTTTAGGTATCCTTCCTTTTGACATGTGAGGTAGGGTTATCTGGGTTATCTCCATTGACAATTTTCCGAAATAAACCATCTGTAACCAAGGGAGACACCTGATGAGCTGCTGCGTGGCTGATGTGATCTCTGCCTGCACTGTGAAGGTTTACTCTTAACTCCTGGCACTGCAAGCTATCTCACTCTGCTGTTCACAGGTTCACAGAGGTGCTGACATGATAGCTTTTGTTTTATGAAAGCCAAGAGGATGTAAAATTATACTGATGGGAATGAGGAACACGTAGTGCTGGTGCCATTTGCTGCAAATGCCAAAGATAATCAAGGGACCTTCACTGAGCCTGGTTGTGGAGGTATCTAATTCACTACATAATTAATTAGTAGCAATTACCTTTATAAATCAAATTAACAAGACTATACCAATGTTCTTTAAGTTACCCATCATTCTGTCAGTACTGCTGTCTAATGCCATGGAAATACTGTCCTTTTTTTTCTGGTTTATATGTAAGAATGCAATGTCAGAGACAGAAACAAACTCATGACTGAGGCAGACAGTACCTTTTAAGAGTGTTTCAGAAAGAAACTCATCACCTGTGTAAAACTGCAGAAGAAAATATCTTCTGGCAACAAAATCCTTGAGTGAGACTGTCTTAAAATATGAAAAATTCTTATGTGCGGATGTGGGGGCATGGGGTGGATGGTGCTGTCTTCAGCTTTTGGAGCTGGCAGGAGGAACAGAACACACAATCCCGTGAGCAGCGTGCGCAGAGCAGCTGAGGTTACTGGCGGGTAATGGGTCCTCTCAGGTGCTCCTTTCTGGGGATGCCCTCTCCCACAAATCTCTTATTAAAGACGGAAGCTCCCAGAAAGCTCATGAAAGATAACAGCTCTATGCCTTTCCGTATGGAAGCCTTTAGAGAAATGTTGAGTAATGTTCCTTGTATTTTACTTTGTAGCAACTTTAGTTGTCAAAAATGCGAAAACTTCTTTGCACTTGCTACCAGCACAAGGAACTGTGGAGAGGGGGGACTAGTTTTGCAAAAATATGTTTAAGTCAGCTGTTCTGACAGGTTTCTTGGGGTTGCTCTTTAGCTGTTAATATTCTCGAGAGAATGCCAGAATTGCTTATCTTTCAGCAATGGGAATAAAAACCTTTTCACAATAACTCTGGTTTAGCAGCCACACATTGTTTATGAGCTCTTTCCCTCTTGCCTGCAGTCAGCAGAAGGAGGTGTCTGGGCTGTTATGATTCTGCCTGCAGTGTTCTTCACTTGATGTTGCTGTCTAAAAGCACCAAAGGCAGGGGGCTATGGGAGGTATTTATAGCAGGGAGAAGGTTGCAAGAAATCCCAGTATTATTTCAGCACTGGATGTCATAGAAAAACATTGTTTGAAGTTATTGTTGCAGGGGAAGAAGTGAAGTTAAAAGGTGAAAACTAAAATGCAAACAGTGGATGCAGCTGGCAAGAAGCATCTGGTCATCAGCCAAAGCATCAGACTGCAATAGATACAAAGTGACATTTCAAGGTGAACGAGTTAGTATGGCTCTAGCATTAGATCGCTCCAAAGTGTGCATTCAAGAATGAGCATTAAAAGAATTATATAAGAATTTTTTTTTATAACTCTTGTAGCTGTATACATCTGAGAAAGTAGTGAGTCAAGGAGAACACTAATGTGTGGCTGTCGAGAGACTCCTGAGTAGCGTTCTGCAGCCACTGTTGGTGTGGGTGTGTTTCCCAGGCTCCTGGGAGGGCTGCAGGGACCCTGCCACGTACATGCTGTCCTCCCTGAACTCACTTATTTTGGTCAAATGGCCTTGCCAAGCTCTCTGGTATTAAGGTAACTGACACAGAGCCATTTGTAGCTAAGCAGTGGTACTGCTTCTAACTCCAGTGTGCCCTATGAATGTCCTTTCTCCTTGCTGTGACTTCTATTTTGTATGCCTACCATTGGACAATATACATTATCCCAAATATTTTAGTAATTAATGTACTGTATCAATATTTAAAAGAGCTCTGAAGTTTTTGATTGTCATTGTGAGAGGAGGCATAGGAGGCAGGAGTTGGAAGAGGTTTGGGCTGTCTGCCCATTTTGGTCACAGATGTGCTGTATTACCTTGGCCTGCTGTGTAGGATCGCCTCAAGCTCAGACCCTTTCTTGTGCTGGGAGTAGTCCTGATGACTGCAGAGAAGACTTCACATGCTGTGAGGTACTGTTCAAAGCAGTAGAGTGTGATCTTTAGTATTTTTACCGTACTTTTGTCTGTTAATCATTTATTTCCTTCACAGAGGTTCTAGAGATTAGCTGAACATCTCCTATTCATAAGTGAAAGGGCTCTTGCTCTAGCAAAGTGGGTTATTGCCATGTGGAGAAGGTGAATTTGAGATCTCAGCAGAAGTGTTTCAGTAGAGTGGTTTGCATCAAATTTCAGCAACTTGAATTTCACTATCTGCAAATTAAAATCTTAGAGTGAAATCCAGCAGCATGTGGGGATTATCCAGATGGGGTGAGGTCTGTGGGTAAAGTCTGTAGTGGGATCAAAGGATAAAGTAGCATTTCACAGTATTTCCTGGGGTTCTCTTCCTTTTGCAGAATTCTGTGTGACAAGTATTATTTTCATTAAATATAGTATTCAAACCCAAAAAACCCCACAAGTCTGATAAGCATAATTATGTCCAATGTGTTTTTGTTGTAGGCTGGGAGAGTTCAGAGTTTTGGTTCCAAAGCTCTCTGGCAAGGCCTGCCAGGGTAGATGGATTTTTAAAGCAACTGTATGAAGGAGACTGGAAGGATGGGCAGAGGAAATACAAATCTCAAAACAATAACAGGAAGGCATAAGGCTTGAAGAAAAGAATAAAGAAAAATAATTGCTCTGTAACAACTGTATTTGCAGTTCACATCCATAACCAGGACTTCTCTCTATGCCTTCTCACTCTAGGAATTAAACTTCACAGATTCCAGAGTCTTTGCTTTCCTTATGGCTTCTTTGACCAGCAATTTATATCCTGCTTCCCTGAACTGAACCATTAGGAGTAAATTTAAGCCATTTCTTTAATGGAAATAATTTTGACTGAGGGCATCTTCTGGTTTTGCTGGCATTCCATGGGCCATAGTGCAGAGAGACACCAGAGCATGTTATGCATCAAGAGACATTGTGGCCTTTCCAGTAGTGAGACAGGTACAGAACAGTAAAGTTTATTTTTTATCTAGAAGTCATGGTATACAAGTCTGAATCACAAAAAGCAGAGATACTCTTAAAGAGAAGTGTGGTAGGCATTTTATATGAGGAACAGGAAGATATTTCAAAGTCATAGGGGAATTTAAGCTGTCGGGCAGTAATTGCAAAAATTGGAGTTGAGCCAGCATGCAAGGACTGGTGTCCCTGACTTTTACAAATGGCTCTATGAAATCTTAATGATCAGAAAATGTCAAAGACTCAGGCTTTACTCCTTAGGCAGAATGTCATCTCTCGATGTATTCCAGGAGATCTTGTTGGGTTATTTGCTCCCTCAATAAAAGGAACATTTCTATGAATCACTAGCATAAACCCATCCAAAACCTCTGGTATTGTGGAAGGCTCCCATTCAGATTATTTCACTGCTATGGGATTTGAAATTAGAAATTTAAAAAAAAAAAAGTGCAATAAATATATGTGTATTTAAAAACCTTGCAAAATTGAAGAAATATAGAAGTTGTTTTCCTTATAAAGTATCCTTAAATCGATTATGCAAAAAGTTTAAATCCTTCTCTAGAGTGAATGTGGATCAGTAAACTGTCATCCTGCTATATTTGTTGATCAGGTGAGGTGGGAAGTCAAATCTGAATTTCCTGTAGTATGTTCTACCGATAGACTTGCTGTGCAGTCTTACTGAAAAAAGGCCATCATCCATTAGTCTGCATGGTTCTAAGAGAAAACTTGCTCTCTGAAGAGTGCTAGAAGCAATTTTAAAAGAATTCCAAATTGCATAGGTTTTTACTTAGATCAGAAGTTTGAGGACATAAAATTAAACTGCAGAACATCTCAAACATTTGTTGTAACTTTTGTCAAGATTAAACTGTCAGCTGCAGAGCTTTAAAAGAAAATATTATAGATCTTATTTTCTGTAACCTTTTTTTTTCCCCCAAGCAGCACGGCAAATACGGTAATTTCATCATGTATTCATCCTGCAGAGCACTTATAAACTTAAATAAATGTAATAGAGGTTAGGATGTGGCTGACGTCCCTTGAACTGCTCAGTACATATTGACAAAAATCAGGACAATTTTATAGGCAAATTTTGATCTATCATCTCCTCGCAGACTACGGCCATGGTATTAATGGAAAAAGAGTAATGCTGTATTTGATCAATCGTGACCTACAGCAGGAGCCTTGCCTGATGTCTTGGTAACTTTCAACCTTTTTTCACTTATGGACCACTTGAATTTTTTTGTATTGGTTGAATTTAGTTTCTGGTATTGCAAGTTTAAACCTACTGATGATGGGCTTTCTACTCTTACTCTTGTTACATATTACAGACCTTTTATAAATACTGCAGAGCCCCTGCCAGAGGTCCACAGATCACTAAACCCTCACAGACTAAACCCTCAGGTTTACACACAAACCTCTGTTGGATGGATGCCATTCTTGGTTGGACTGAAATATTTTACAGCTCTTTGTGTGAGTGTCCTGCATTAATGGAGTCATAAAAGAGCAAGGGAATAGGTAAGTAAATTCTCACTCAACTTTTTCAGGCTAAATCTGTAAGCATCCTGGTTCTCACCTCAGTTCTCTCGTTTCCACCCAGTGTCACTTACGGCACTTATTTCTGACTGCTGCTTCCACAGACTATTCCAGACATGTTAAGTGGTTTAAAACTGATGTCTCCTTTATGCCTTAAATGTTGAATAAGCTTTCCACTAAAAGAAATGACTTTGTGTAGTGGAGTTTTATAGTAGGGATGTGTTTTGATGCTTAAGTTTGCAAGAGTTAAGCTCTATAACTCTGTGTATAAACAGTTGCAAATAACTTTACTCCTTTGTTTTTAAGCTCTTATTCAAGAATATTGCATTGTTACATTTTATGGTGCTGAAGTCAGAAAAATTAGGTAGTGCTTGCAGCTGAAAACACTGGTTTATTTCAAGGTTTTATATGTATTACATATTTTTAATGCAGTGAACTTGTAATTGCAAGATACGGCTTCCAGGTCTTTTTCTCACGCAAGATCCTCTTGCAAGAGTTGAGGGATAATTTTTCACTAATTTCTCTCTGCAGTTCAGGTCCAAGGCACTAGTATGTTGAAATCTAAAATGTTTTTTCTTAGAAAACAAAGTAAGAGACATTTAAAAAAAATATCAGCATACGCTAATAGTCATTATAAATAGAAACTCAAATAATGCAGGTGAGTCTCTAATTTCTTTCTGGACATACAAAGCAGGGTCAGAAAGGCTAGAAAGACTGCATAAGGGTGGAAAAAGAGCAAAGATGGGGGAACTGTATGAGGTTGCTCTATACAAGCTATAATTTGGAAGCTGCATGGGAGATCTTGTTCTTATCAAAAGGAAGATGTATAATTTAACTGGAAAAGTTCACTGAGTTTTTTGTCTATGAAAAGTAGAAGAATATAAAGGAGAAAAGAGAGTGTATCCAAAAACTACTGACGAGATTGTCATTTGGCTCTCCTGAGACGGAACACTGGCAAGAACGTGAGACAAAAAGGTCAGAGAAATTATAATTAGAAATGGCTATTTATAGCCACTACTGCATACCTCCTAGGTGTTTCAGTTTATGAAAATGCAAACGAAACCAGGAGAAGTTAATGCAAGTAAGAAAGGTCAAGGAAATAGTAATCTCTAAATGGAGTTAATTGGATCTTTATGGAATTGTTGGAGTGAGAAAACCATTTTGTAGCTAGAAAAAATAGCTGTAGGAAACACAGAAAGTATTCAGGTAAATACATTACTATACTTCTAATAATTTTTTTTGTGTCTTGCATGAAAATGTTTTGAATATGTAGGAGGAAAGCGTTGCAGGTCCATACCCTCTTTGCAGAGCAGAATTACTGAAAACTCTGTGTTCCCAGTGGATGTTGTTAATGAAAATCCGGTGATGAAAACGACTGAAGAAATCTCAGGTTTATGCTCTGGGCTAAGGGAATGAAACCTACAATGACTATTAATGAAAGATCTTCATTGAAGGCATTACTAGAAGTTATACATTAAAGAGCAAAGCAACTTCCAGTTCCTCTCATAAGATAAGAAAGCTGGTTTACAACTATCAGGAAGCCTTGGGCAAAGATGCTCAGCCCTGCGTGCGGACCCTGTGCAGGAGCGGCCGCTGCCCCGGGCTGCGGCTCAGCCACCCGCAGAGCAATTACCTTGTCCCGGGCTGTGAGCTGCTGCAGGTTCTGAACTTGGAGAGGTTGTCTAGGTGTGCTTGAATCAGGTCATCTTTCTTTTTTATTGTGGTGATTCCACACTGTTTTGGCATTGCTCAGACTCACTGAACTTTAAAATGGCACTGCTTTGCTGAGCTTTTCTGACTAATGAGCTTGTCTGTCAGGGGGAGGCACCACACTCATTGCTATTCATGGCAACACAAAGCTTACTGAAGCTCTCCCTCCCTGACGCCCTGGGATAGTGCTGACTCTGGCACTCTTAAAAGCAGACTTGAAGTCCTCACACAGAAGCTTTCTGTGAGAACTGTGAGT
The DNA here is from genome assembly GCA_013389985.1 of Dryoscopus gambensis. Lineage (NCBI taxonomy): Eukaryota > Metazoa > Chordata > Aves > Passeriformes > Malaconotidae > Dryoscopus > Dryoscopus gambensis. Next base: position 40,882 of record WEIT01018826.1, on the reverse strand, counting down.
GCCATCAAACTTTCAGTGTCAGGTGCTCTTTGAAAGGAATTGTACTGTACTCATCATTGCAGACTTCTGATATCCTAACTACCTGCAAGCAATTTGGGTCAAACACCTAGTGTTTGAGTTTTCCTTTTTCCATTGAACTCTTAGAGTTTAAGAATGGTAAAAAGAGCTGAACTGGAAAATACCACTAAAACTTAGAAATAGCAATTGAAGGCATTTAATCTTTTCATGACGATTAGTAATTGCAGGGGAACCATCTCTACCCAGCAGCCAACAGGCTGGGACGGTCATAATTGCAGCAGATTCTACCTGTGTCTTTTTCATTATGATTTTTCCCAGGTGTATATTTTTTCCTCTCTAATTCATGGGAGAATAATAGATTAGTTTATACCTTCCTGATCAGTTTTTAACTGACTGAACCAAAAAAATTGCTAATAGTGTTTCGGTTATACTTTAAAGTTTTTCAGAGTCAGAACCTTATAAATTTTTTGTATGTGTGAATTAATTTAAGTAGGGCAAGAATTTTCAGTCTGTGTAGTACTATGTGCATAAAACCTCTTTTCTAGACTTAGCTAATCTATGAATTCAAATGTCCTTCCTCGATTTTTATTTTGCTTTATTCTGTTGATTGGAGGCTGTTATGCATTTTATATGTGAAAGAACCAACTTTGAGTTGTCTGTTGGTGTCATATGAATTTATTTTTAATATATTCCAAATAACCTCACTGTAACTTTATTGAATTCTCTTTCTAATAATGTTTGATTTATTAAAAAAGACAAGGCTGAAGTGATAAAAGCCTTGGAGAAAATTCATATTGTTTTATCTAATTGGCTTCAATGGTGTTAGATTAGCAGGTAAAATAATATAAGGCACTTTCTATTTCATCAGTTAGATTCCAGTTCTGGAGACAGAATGCAAACCAGAAGTCAAACATATAACTTGAAAGTATTTGTCTGGTTTATCTGGAGTTTCCAGATTACCCTTAATTCTCTTTCCAGCTTCCTAGTTCAGTAGCCTTGTGCCAATAACCAGTAAACCAGAATTTTCTGCTGCATGAAATGCTACCAAACTGGTTGACTCATCAAAACCAATTCAGGATAACTTTCTGGGGGTTTTTTGCTGTGATTGATAAATATGGACACAGATTTTTACTCACATCTTGGTGTTCGACTGCCTGGAATAATGAATAACAGTCATGAGAACCATAGTTCATGTGAGAGAGATCATATTCTGTATGCATATGCTTTTTGGATCTTCTTCAACAAAACTCAGCAAGTCTGAGTACTGTGAACATAATAAGGTAGGAAATATGGCAAGGGCAGGCTGTGCAACGTGCTGCTTTGTACAGAGTTTCTTGTTAAGAGTGCAGTATTACTGGAATAGATTTATTTACCTTTAGATTTTAGAGTTTAATTGTCATCTACAAAAAGAAGTTCTGTCTGAAGCTCTGATTTTGAAAAGATTTTGCTTACTGTAATTTTCAAATTTTCCCTGGAACTGAATTTTCTTTGTTGGAAATGATAGGAAAAAATTGTTCCTGTTGAGGAAATAGTTTAAAAAATATGGTACTAAAATGAAATATAAATCAAGCTGCATCTGGTGAATTAGTGCATGTCTAGGAGATTTGTTGATGCTGGAATGTTTAGGAGGAAAACTGAAGCCCATGTGGGAGCCTTTAAGACCAGCAGAGAACTCTGAAGTACAGGAAGGGAACCAAGAGGAATAAGATGCTGGAGGACACACAGAATGCTGCCATGTTTTTCTATTTATATTTTTAATTTTATGGGACATGCAAGTCTGAATGTCTTCTGGTGAATTTAATTAAGTATGAGAATTGCCTCATAACTAAGTGGCAGAAATGTCCCAAGGGAAAGACCAGATATTGAACTATGTGATCTTTCTAAAACTGTGCACAGGCTCATAAGAGCTCATGAGGACACAGGAAAGTGTGATTGCAAGCAGCTGAGAAATTTGTTCTCTCCATTTATAATAATTTTGATAATTTTGAGTGTATAATTTGCACTATGAAAATGTTGAAAAATGTGATCTATGAACTATACAGAAGATGTCTTCTAAATAACAAAGCTGTTTCTTTTGCAGAATTACTCAGTATCATTGTTCATACACTTATAAAGGAAAATGTTTTTGGTGTCACGTTACCCACGTTCAACACAGTTCATGGTTTTGTTTGTTTTCTGCTCCAGGAAAATGTCCGTCCTTAATGTTACACTTAATGCTCCTCAAAATTTCTTTTCCTGGCTGATGACCTCTGTCATTGTAAGTGTTTTTTTTTGGGTAGAGGAGCATCAGATTCTTTCCAGAGGTTCTGGTACTTATCTGTTGTAGTTCATTGTTATATTTACCACTTCACTAGTGAAGAGGAAAAAAAAATAGGTCATAATCTTCCTTCTGTAGTTCCCTTTTAATCTTCCTGATGTATTTCAACTTCATGATATTTAGTACTTCCAATATGTTACTTGCTATCAGTTTTGGTCTCTCAGGTGGCCATCTCACTGTTTATTATGGTTATTCTAAAGCACCAATAGTGACCTGCATTCTTGATCAATTGCTCAACTTAATTAGACCATATAAATCATTTTGATCAATATAATTCTCTCCTAAAACTCTTGATGCACTGAATAACGTTCTGAAAGGCATTTAAACAAAGGCAGGAGCAGCCATAATTTTTTCTTCTTTAGAGACAATATTTTGGAAGTAAAACAGTGGAGATCTATTGAAATATCAATAGATAACAAAACAAATGGAAAACTGTCCAATAAGTGAAAAGTCTTTTCACTTTCATTCATTGGAGCATGATACCTGATGTAGTTAAAAGGATAAACTGATGTTCCTGCCAGTAGCTGGACATAAAGCTATGCATGTTCTTCTCCTGTTCTAGCCTCTAAACATGAAAAACCCAACGGCAGGAAAAAGGCTGTTGCCTGGAGGGGTTAATTAAAGAAACAAAATGATTTGTCACTGAAGATGTTCTGATCATGGTAATGTTTGAATATTTAAAGTATAGAAAGGTTAAGACAAGGATATTCAAAAATAATCAGGTTAAAGGCAAAGCAGTTTGCAGAATGATTGTTGTTAGTATTTTTATTTCAGGATGGACCTCCACAAGGTAAGAAATTGAAAGAGAAAGAGAACAAACGTAATAGCTGCATTAAACCAAAGGGTTTAGTATTCATGGTGGTACTGTAAAACACAGTGTTCTGGGATATCTTTCTATTTTTGCAGAAGAAAAAAAAATTAAAGCCTTTTTTTTTAAATGCTATTTTCCCCATTGTGAGATCTAAGTTTCTCTATTGCTGCATTCCTGATACTTTTGCAGTAGAAAGGTATGTTGTCTCATTTAGAAAAGTAGCCTAATTAAAGTAATTCTCTATAGGTTAGAGTTCTGTCAATTACCAATATTGAAAACATTTAATATTTTATTTCTTTTTATATGAAAGCAATCAAATATGCATTAGTTTATTAGTCCCTTAACTCCTCTAAGAGCAAAAATAACAAGAAAGGGTCATCATGTATTTCAAGTAAGATACAATTTTTAACAACTTACAGCACAATTTTACAACTATTTTTTCCTCTTTCAAGAAAATTCCCTAGGAAGAAATCACCTCTGAGCTCTTCCTGCTTTTTTTCTATTGCTGCCCATTTATGCAATGTTAAAATCATATGAATCATTTGCAGGTAAGGTCTCCTGGCGGGGTCTGGGACCCAGAGTAGCAAACACCTTCCCTTTGGGGCACTCTGGAGCTCAACAGCAAACGCATCACTTGTGGCTCTTTTGTGAGAACACGCTGTGTGGGTGTTGATGGTCCCCCAGCCCAGGGTTTGCTCTTCAGCAGTGGTAGCAGGAGGTGTGGTTTAGGGAGACATCAATAAACTTGTTAATATGGAGAGAGAGAACCAAACCCAAAAAGGCCAAGAGAATTATGGATATTATGAAATGTAATTCTTGTCAAAACTGATTTAGGAAAAGCAGACAATAATTGAGATAAATGACTATGCTCCACTGCACCTCTTCCTCCCTTCCTACCAACCCCCCAGCACTGCAGCGACATATGAATGTACTTTTGCTTTTTTTAGAGTTGGCTCTGTGTCAAGGTTATCATTACTTGACTTTCTGATACTGTGTTGTAAAGCTCTAGTCAAATTCATTGATGTCATGTCTGGAATACGAGGCATGACTTCCAGGGCTTCCCTTAGCAACATGCACTAACCGACCAAAAGCAGTCACGTGCACTTCAATAAATGCAATCATTTGAGGGGTTTGGAGTTAATGTGATTATAACGAGAAACAAATTCCATCAGGCAGCAACCAGAGACTCCCTATAGCAAGTGGGAATGCTGGGAAGATCCATATTGAAGAATACAATTTTCTCTTGCAGAAGTTTTAAGTGGGTTTGTTTTATACAAAGGATCTCTTTCCATGTCAAATCAATAATGTTATGTTGGCTTAGAAATGCCTCAGCAATCCCAGGAGACTGTAACTGCTGTCGTGCGAGGAGTCATCCCTTTCGGGAGTCCCTGGACTGGTTACAGGGGCCAGTTGTGCTGCTGTGTGTGAAGACAGGTGAGCTTCCCTTTGTTCTCATTTCCTGGAGCGGGATGCCCTTGGCAGAGATAAAGTCAGTGTTACAGTGTCGTGTTTTAACCCCAGGCAGCAACTAAACCCCAAGCAACAGTTTTCTTCCCCTGGAGGTGGCTCTTGCGTGTCCTTTGCTGGCCATGCACTCGTGCTCTGCAGCTCCCGCCGTCCCGCCCGGCTCGGATCCCTGCTCTGGGCACTGGGGCGGGGAGGAACCCGTCCGAACCCGTCCGAACCTGTCCGAACTCGTCCGAACCCGTCCGAACCCGTCCAAACCCGTCCGAAACCCGTCCGAACATGTCCGAACCCGTCCGGCAGCGCTGCGAGCGCCTGTGGGCTTCGTGTTGGCCACCGCCAAACTGCACCTTCTCCCCAGCATGCTCTCCAGGGAGCGTTTGTCCTCTAGGCCTCGAAATCATACCTGGTTTAAATCCACCCTTATTGCTACATCAGTTTGGCAGCAAACTTTATTTACAATTTGTAATTACCTTACAGCCTCATTACAGCAGACACCTGGTACTTGCTGTTGCATTTAAGGTTGCAAAACAGTTTCTGTAGCAACAGCTGTCTCTGCACACCATAATTTTGTAGAGCGTTCCCCTATTGGCTAAAAAAACCCCCACAATTGCTTTCTGTCCAAGGTTTAATTTTCCCATCAATCAATTCTAAATTAAGTTGAGGTGAAATAATACATTTCTCATTAGGAAAAAAAACCAAGCAACCCAACCCATTTTCTTCTGGGAAAAACTATTGCAAAAATATACAGGCTGAGGACTATTAGTATTGCTTAGACAGAGAAAAAAAGTTTGGCTTTAATTTAGTTTTAATGAAAGGAAGATAATATCATGGGTGTGTGAGGCAGGGATTTTTTTTTACCATATAATTTTACTGTCTGTCCTTTTACTTGACTTGTTTGATAGCTTTAAATACTTACCCACTTAAAAAAAGTAGCAGCTATCTATCTGAAAGATTAACCTTTTTTTGGACAGATACTGTACTTTCAATAATAGATTTCCAAACAGTAAAAATGACGCAGTGTGTTCAGGCTTCATCCCTTTCACTCTGTGTATGTGTATTGTTAGAATCAGCCAAAGCTAGAGCCATGCTGGAAGATTTGGAGCCTCTAGCTTTGAATTCATCCACTCTGATGTGTATTAGACCCAGGATTTGCTGCTTTAAATGTTTTTAACTTAAATTTAGCAAACTGATTTTCTTCAGACTTTACTGACTCCTGAGGAAATCTACAAAGCAAATCTAATCTGAAGAAAAACACCGCATTAGTTCTAACATTACTTGCATTTAATAAAATGCATTGTAAACTGGTGTAATCTTATTATTGTTGTTTCAGATCTCATTCTATCTATGTTCAACCATTGTTTCTTAATTCTATCATTGTGGATTTCTTTGGTTTCTCAAGATTTATGTAAACTCTTTGGATTGTCTTTTTGGAATATTCTGCACAGTGTACTTTGTTCAGTTGGGTAGATTTTAATCAATATAAATCCCATTTAAAGCATTTGAAAGACTTAATACACAGACATATATAAAAACTCAGATTTGGGGGATAGCAAAATATATTAGTAGTCAAGATGTACTTTTAACAGTACATATACTATCAATATAAATCTGGAAATGCACAGTCAGCACTCAGAGTTATTGACAATTTCTTCTGCATCACCTTTCTGTCCACCGCAGCTGCAGCAGAATTAAAGACCTTTCATTACACTTTCTGGTTGCCAACATGACCCCAAATGCCCTCTTACCCAACAGAAGGAGTCTTTTTTCTTTAAAAAATGAAGCACAGGTTAATTGCGTATTTACATCTTAAGACATCAGAAGAAAATAACAGTGTTATGTTAAAATTGTATTTATTATTTTTGTATATATGTTACAATAATTTTCAGTAATCTGAAGGTATCAGTTCTATTGATGTCATGCAATAACTTCCTATTCAGGCTAAATATATTTGTATCACTTTTTATGCTACTATGCTTTTTGTGTGAGGGAATAATTTGATTGAAGTTACTTAATTATAAGTATAAAGTTAAAAGCATTAAATAGTGCAAAAAGAATATTAAAGCTGGTAGCATTAATATAATGTGACTATGTTTCATATAGCAATAATATCATTATCATTGCAATTTCAATGCATTCAAAATAAGAGGCTGCAGAACTTGGGCTGCAAGTCTGAGATGGATTCAGTGTTTTTGAAAGCTCTTAAAATAATGATAGAGATTCTGGAAGGAAAGGTATTTTCCAACATACTGGTGGTCTGGGATTAAATTCTGCTTGTAAGAGCACCAGAACACATATTTACTTTTAAAAAGACAAGGGGTCCAAATCTTATTTGAATAAATATTCAAGTTGTCATTGTCATATTCTATTGGTGTTAATGAATGGTATATTTTGGACAGTTGCATTGCACAGGAAATACCTACTTTTCCCATTGACATTAAAGAATATATTTTCCAAAGTGTCCGAGATACTTAATTCTATTGAAATACAGTTATTTTTGCAATTTTGAGCCATACCCCTTTAAATTGGTATTTCAGCAGCTGATTAGCACAAAGGCACATTTACATTCAAGTTTTCATCCTTCTTTGCAAACTCATCCATCAAGCTCAGACCCTCTGAGTTTTTACTGTATTTTTATTGAAATGTTAATATATAATGTGAGAGTGCAAAAAGCTTGAATATGTGAAAAGAAATAAATCACTGGCACCTAAAATATTAATCTGAGAAATTGAAAAGAGGACATGGACCTTTTGCTGCTTCTGTGCAGACGCTGACTTTTAGAAGCTGATGATATTACTTAGCATCTGCTGAATGTGTCTGTTTCTTGAGCCTGGTGGGTTATTATTTTTCCATTATAGCTGTGTTCCTGTGTTGTTCTATAATAGCAACATAGTTTTTGCAGACTGACACCACAAATTATGTGGCAGCATCAAACTATCTTTACTCTTGGTGTTTGAATAACAGAAGGAGGTCAATAAAACAGATGAAAATGGAAGTTTATGGAGACAATTCCACCTAGAAAAGCAAAATGATGTGTGTTGCATATTCAACAGCAGGCAGTGTTCCCATCAAAATGAATATTCAATGCTGCCTTTATTAATGAGACAGGACATCAAGGTAAATGGAAAAACAACACATTTTTTCCTGAAAAAGAAGTAATTTCCTGGGTGTGTAGTCAGCTTCTGCAACTGCCTTTCTTTCATTACTACATTATGTGCTGTGTATTTCCAAACACTTTTTGTAAGATGATTTCGCTTGGAATGATTTGTCTCCTAATGTTTGTGGCTTGACATTGGTGTTTGATGTCTGAGGTTGCTTCAGAAAGTTTAAAAATTAAGAAATAGACTTTTCAATCCTCCACATGCAAGCTTTAAGTCAGGTAGCTTGGAGAAGGCCAGGTGGACTGCACTGGCACATCTGTGTGTATCAGACTGCTGTGCAACTTTTTGTGAAGAGAACAGACTTTTAACAGGGCCGACTTCCTAGGAAAACATCAGTTGTTATATTTTGACTGCTGACTGGCACTGATGATATTTGAATCTGTATTGCCGACTACAAGTTATCTGTTCCAGGTTTTGTAGAAGGCTGACCAGTTTCCAATTCCCCAGCCACCACTTTTACTGCTTGCAACACTAAAATAACACTGGGAACATTTTGTACTTGAGGTTTGCCTAGATTTTTGGGCTTGTAAAAAAGTTGACACTAGTCCAGAGAGCTTCTCAGCTAATTTTCTGTACCTGTTGACTTGAAATTGTTAAATTTTTCCAGGTGCTATCATACATCATCTTTCATTACAGGCCACACAATTCTGTTTTGTTCACAGATGGATATGTTTTATTTCTGATTTAAATGTAGCATAAAAAGTTTAGAAGCTTGTATTAATTTTATGGATTGATATTTGTACTGCCTGTATAAGGCACCTGGCATATGCCTTGCTTACAATTCCTTTTTTTATCAGAATTTGTTTTTAAGCACATGTTCTTGATACCTATTTGATTGCCTATTTGATTGATTCCTTCAGTGTCTATTATCAGCCACCAGCATTATAAATATTATAACGTGGGTAATAACTTTTGCTTTGTACCTTTTTTTAATGCTAGTACATTTTATTGATGATTAATAATTAGTAACTGCCATTCTGTTTTGTTTCCTTTGTTTTCAAATCTACTGCATTGCTGGTATCTAGTAGGATTTTTTCCAGTGTTTTCAATTTGAAATGTAGTATTCTTGGCAGAGATGTTTTTACCATTATACATACAGAGGAAGTGAAGGAAGGAAAAGATTTTGGGAGATGGCTACTTTATAATTCTTGCTGTCTTTTTTTTTTTTAAAATAGCTTTTTATTTCAGAAGAAGTTACAAAGTACGTTGGATTAAATAAGGACTGTATTAAATAAATATAATACAAATAAATATAACCCCAAAAAGAAACAACTTCTCTATTAAAAGAAATCTCTGACAAATGAGCTGATTATACAAGAGATGTTTTACTTAGGGGAAAAAGAGAAAAGTCAAGAGTTTTCTTTATTTTTAAGTTTCAACTTCCTACCTAAGCACAGAAGTCATGCAAATGAGGGAAAGGTGAAGCAATTGAATAATTTGAAAGTGAAACATTATGTCTCATCTTGGAATCAGGAGGGAATTCAAGGAGCTATTTGATATAGACTCTCTTTCAAGTTTATTAAATAGGATTTTTTAGTTTCTGAACCTGCACTTGAAAAAGCTCTAGCTGGTGTTAAAACTACTTGCTGTATTTCAGGCATTGTGCTTCAGCTTGGAGGCACTTAAGGCAATGTCCCCTGACTGGGAGCTCACCAGAGTGCATTTATTACATGGGTTGTTGTCTTATGTTTTGAGGTCTGTGGAGAGCAGGACTTGCAAATTATATATCTTAACTTAGACTGAAAAGAAATGTTTAATAATACTTTTACCAGAAATATCGGATGAAGTTTTACAAAAAGCAGATTTAGTTAGAATTACATTCTGTGCTATCACCAAGCTTTCATAGTATGCGTGTGGCCCATATGGCACTGCCAGGCACTTATCAGTATGAGAAACACAAGCAATCTATTATTCACACTGGGAGCTCAGTGTGTTGTTCCCAACATTAACCCACTTCTGGAAAACAGCTTGGTCTTCCTGAGTTGGCAGTTGTACATGGACTAGTGTGTGTAAAAGTAATTAATGGACCCATTTCCTATATATTTATTTAATTATTCCTTTTGGTCTTATGTCTATAAAATGTACCCAGCCATACTTAAGCTCACTTACAGCTTAGCTGTGCACCATGTACAGAAAGGTACTTGGCTTGCCTTGGCAATTCATGACCTGTAAACCTCCTATGTTTGTACCTCTCTCTGCATCAGAATGTCTGTCCTCATGTTCTGCCCCATACTTCCCTTCTGTTGCCTCTTTCTAGAATTGAAATTGTCTTCTCTGGATTTTAACACTGGCCATTCTCCTTTCTGCTGTTCTGACCGGAAACACATTGAAATCCTCATGATAAATTTCATGTTTGCATTTTTTTTCATCTTTAATAGGAAAATTTTCTGGTCCTAGTGTTTTTCCCCCTCCTTTTTATCATTTCTTTCCTTTTCCTAATTCTGATGCAATTTTTCACAGTCTTCCTTTTCAAAGAATTGACCTTTATAGGAGCTCTCCGTATGGTCACTGCAATGAAAAGCAACATGGATAATGCACTGGGTCTACCCAGAGTTCATCCAGCTTGTTGGTTTTGTCTAAAAGGCCACTAGACCCGCATCTAAATAGTATAAAAAGCCTCGGGCTCAATTAATACAAAGCAAATGAAATATCTAGTTACAAAATTCGTGCTGTCACCAGTCTTCCAGTAATGAATTATACCCTAGGAAAGGCTATGAATTGTCCTGGAAAAAGAAAAATGTAGCTGTTTGTGACTAAAATACCCTCTACCTTCAGTCTTAAAGTATGTAAAGCCAGATACTTTGTTCTTCTGGTTGTATTTTTTCCCCTGATTTTGGAAACAAATCACGTGCAAACTGTCAATTACTAAGTTGCATAAAGGTTTCCAGTGTGACAGAAACCCTGCTCGTTCTGCTATTGCAATAGCCATTCTGTGTTGCAGTGCTGAAAGTTTCCATTTCAAAATACTTTTAGAAACACTAAAAGGAAAATAATCCCATTTGCTAGAAATTTTCCAAGTGTAATATTTCTGAATAACTTCATGCAATTCAGAAATAGAATGGCATGTTTTCAATAGACTCAGGACAAGAAATCTTTTTTTAAAAGATATTATGGGATGGCTGAAATAAGGAGAATTTGGTTTCTTTGTTTGGAATAGATATTATCTCAGAAATAAGAGCATAAGGAACGCCATCTGGCCTATGAAAATCAGCCACTGAAATGGTTACAGTATCAAAGAATACAACCTACTAACCTTTAGCAGTGTAATGAATATCGTTGATATCACTTCAAATAGGGTGGCAAACGGAAGGGTTTGTTAGAGCAAGAAAATTCTCCATTGTGAGAGGAACAAAACTCTCCTGTTTCATTAATGGCTCCTGGTCTTCATCTGATGCAAAAATCCTAGCAATGCAAAGCTGGTGCTGAGTTACCATCCCAGCCTCCCCTGTGATGGAAATGTGTGTCTACAGCTGCAAATGTAAAACCTCCCACAGATTTTCAGTGATCTGTTCCTTAGATAGCTGGGGTTTCTCTTGGCACTTAAAGAACCCTGTATTCTTCTCTGGAGATATCAAAATATTGACTGTGACAGCAATACATATACCACAAGCTGTACAAACTGAATTTGTGTCACATCAGCTGACAGAGGTGATGCAGAGCCTGATAGCCATACTAAACATTTCCAGCCATGGGAATGCTTTTCTGCTCTGCTGTGAACAAGGAATGCCTGCATGGTTTGGAAGTGATTAGAAAATTGTTACCATTTTAGAGGGCAAGGCTTTTAACTTAGCCTGGTGAATGTGTGTCTGCCTCCCTCAGAAATGGGTGTCAAACTTTAACCAAAGAGAACGAACCAGTTCTGCTTGTCCTACCTGGGCGATACATTTGTGCCCAGGAAAGTGTGTTACTGAATCCTTCTCTGCCATTTACCCTACTGGCAGCTATTTCAGCTGTGCATACAGAAAATACGGGAAGTAGACAAAACTGTTCTCACTCATTAATTAAAGATTGGACTCTGGGAAATGAGTGAAGTTTTCAAGTATGACCTTCATTTTTGGGTTGCCCATGCTTTACAGCTATCTCATATTAGCCATTTGCTTTTTCTGGATTTAAGAGGATTGAACACCTTCTTTTTTTACCAAGTATTACTAAAAGTAAGCTAGATTTGTCTTGGAAAAGAACCCCTCTGAAAACCAAGTAATGGAATTTGAGACATTTTTGAAATATGACTCTTAATTTCTTGCACTTCAGTGTCCCCATCTGTACAATGGCCATCCCAGCTGGATGTTGAGGAGGCTTGTCAGCTTAGTTAGAAACTAGAAGGAAGTCATTAATTCTGTTCTCAGATTGCACTATAAAAACTCAGAGAGTAAAAGTCCATGGTAATTCCCTTTCCCCCATGGAGCTCTTTTCTTGCTGCTCTATCAAGGGAAAGACTGAATTTCTGCTGCCCTTCAGTGGACTCACCTCTAAATCTCACAGATATCGGGTGCTATGCAGAAACTCAGTCTGCTTGGCAGTTAAGTGCCACTGGTGACTGTGTAATAGCTGTCAGCACAACCTTAAGGGATCTGTACAGTGCACTAAAGGATCCAGGGGAAATGATGGATATTGGCTCACGCTGCACTTCTCCATCCTTTCACGCCCATCCATCAACACGTGTGCAGAAAGCAAGGAATATGTGTGAGCAGAGTGGCCTCTGCCAGTCACACAGAATAGGGGCTCTCTGGGGGGA
>WEIT01018826.1:0-15289 GCA_013389985.1 Dryoscopus gambensis | reverse complement strand
TTGTTTGTGCGCGACCCCCCGCCCCCCCCCCCCCCACCTTTTTATAACCAAAACATAGTCATAGACAGCAGTTTTGAAAAAGCTCTATTTAATTTAAAATACAAACATAGTAAACATGTGGGCAACAGAGGAAACTCTTACTGATTTCCATGCCTGATGCACCACTGGTTTCTGACAAAAAGCTGATTAGAGAAATCCTCTGCTCAGGGAAATCTCCCGATGTTGTGCCTGGGGCAGGCTCGGGATGGTGTTCAGCTGTGTCAGCCTTTGTGCAGCGCCCAGACACGGTTCATGGATGGGCATGAACGAGAAGCGCTGCAGCTGCTTGCAGTCACTGAGTTGTTTGTCTTTGGATTTTCCTATTGCTTGGGAAGTAATTGGCAACGGGACCTGGTAGAACATTTTCATCTGAAATAAAATCCCCGTAAGATAAGGAAAGTCAGCCATTTCCTTTGCTGGATGGGAGTACTGGGCCAGTTACATTCGTGGACAATAGAAACCATAGGTCACAGCTCATAAGGGTTTCCCATAACAACTTTGCCCCAGAGTGTGGGCGCTGAGCGTGTTGAATTCAGTCCTCAAAGCACGAAGTGACCAAGCCTGTTCTGAATCCTGCTTTACCCCTGAGTGAGCCTCTGGGAAGGCTGGCTCTGAGGTTCCTGGTGGTCGCAGGGCTCAGCCTGGGTCATGCCCCGGCCTGTGCCCAGGGAGCAGCGCCGCCAGCTCCCGCGCCCGCTGTGCCTCGCCGGCCCTGCGCGCAAGGTGTCCCTGCTGCCACATCGCCCCAGCATCTCCTGGGTCAGCAATGTTGCACTTTACTGGTGTTAGGGCAAAATTTTCTCAGAATTTCTGGTTTCGTGAATTAAAAATTGAGCGAGACTGATGCCAAATCAGAGTTAAATTGTGTTTTTATGAAAAATCTATCCAACCTTTGAAGTCAGGTTTACTGACCACAGGGAAGACTCAGCTCCTAGTATTTTGTAATTCAATTGGAATGCAGTTATACCAGATTTGTAGTCTGAAGTACAGTATAAAGTCAAAAGGAAAACTGATTTTTTGTCATTGCATATATTCCTTACTAGATAGGTTTTAATTGATTGAGATGTCACCAGGTGAGCTACTTTAGTGTTTTTTTTCTCTATCCTTATTTACTGATTTTTTCTCTATCCTTATTTAGTGGTGTTTAGATGATCTCTAAATAGTGATCACTAAAGAGTGATGTCTAATCTCATAACGCTTTAGATTATTGTACTTCATTTTTAGTCTAAAACTCAAAGATGTAGCAGGAAGAGAACAATGTAACATCGGTATGGAAGAGAACTGGAAAGTACTTATAAATTCACTGCCAAAGAGGATACCTGTTTACGGTTGTGTGGGTTTTTCTTTTTTTAATTGTAATAGTTTTGTTCAGAGATATAGTTGGAGTCCTGAAACTTATTATATAAGCTTCTGAATTTGAAACATTTTAGTGGCTTTAATAGTTAGGATTGAGCAGCTTTTGGAAATTACAGATATGGCTGCTTGGTATGGTTTGTCAGCCCAAAGTGTTCATCAGTCTTAGTCTTGGGAATAAAATATGTCAAAATTATTTGAGACAGCTCAGTAGCAGAGTGGAAGGTCCAGCAATTGCCATTAAAATGTTATGGATGTGGTTGCAAATGACAGGGGAACAACCTTACACAAAGAAATCCAGACAGCACAGGAAAACCTTTCCCAAAAGACTGTAATTATTTTGACAGAAGATATTATGTGCCAGATTTAAATAGCCAGCTTGTGAATTGTTGTAACTAGTGTCAGAAGAGATTTTACAGTTCTTGGACAGTGGCACTTTTTGTGGTATGGGTGACAAGTGGATGTGAGCCTCTGAGTCAGAATGCAGGATTATATGTGAGAAACTTTCTGGTCATTTGCTTTACACTTGCAGTTTGATCCAAAAGGTTTTCAGTATCTTGCTGGATGTATTCACTGTTTTGTAAAGCTGTAGCAGAAATCCCAAACTCTAGTGAGCCAAATTCTGCAGCTTTGCACATTTACATTTATTTCACGGTATGTACTCATTTACTTTATTTTTAGGATGTTGCAAAAGCCATTTTAGTTTTGCTTTAGCTTTTTTTTCCGTTTACTCTCTGCTCCTTTCAGGAAGGAGTTGAAAGAAGTCAAAAAGAAAACTGAATTTTAAAATTTTCTTCCTTTCTTACTAGATAAGCTTTCTTTTGAGATGTCATCAGGTGAGCTAATTCAGTGATTTTTCTCTATCCTTACTTGCTAGTATTTAGATGTCTTAGTGTTTACTAATATTTAAATGATCCTCTTAGAAAGGAGGAGATGGTAGAGAGATGTTTTCTCTAAAAAATAATACATGAAATACCTTTTCTTTAAAATACCACTACTAGGACCTCAAAATAAAACAGTTTTGTTCTTCTCTGGAACTCTTCTAGAAACTAAGATGATGTACCTTCTCTTTGAAAAGTACAATTTTACTCTCTCTCAACTACAAATTCCCATGTGGGAAGGTGTGCTTGGATTATGCAATATTCTGAAGGCAAAACAGTTTATTCTGAATTTATGAAAATAAGTAAAAACTCACAAAGTGGTTTCTTTCATTTAATGTTTTCCTTTTTCTGTTTCTGTCTCTTATGGGCAGTGTTTGATTATTTGAGTTTTTAATTTTTTCTGCTTGTAATGACATCAAGTTCTCTAAGAATAGTGGGTGAGACTGAGCCCTCCTGGAGAGGAGGTTGTGAAGACTATAATGCCAACATGTGAGGAGGCTGAAATTGGGACCAGCCAGCCTGGTGTTAGAGGGCTCTGAAGGACCTACCCTGAGGCTGGGTAGACTTTTTGTAGCTCAGAAAATTTATAAGATGGTGAAAATCAATTCTAGAATGAAAGATGTGCCTACATAGACAGTAGGCTGGGAAGAATTGTGTATACCTAATTTTTATTGTGTTCTGTTCTAGTGTTCCTTTTTTGCCTTTTCTGTTTAAGATGGCAACTGTTTTAGTTTAACTCTGATGAAAGTTGTCTTTTTGGAGTTTAAAACCCTATCAGTGTTTGGAGCTTGCTACAGGTGAAAATCCCTGCAGGTGCCCTGCAAAGCCCTGAGCACCTCCAGGTCACTGTTTTTACTTACTTTTGAGATAATTGTACTTGTCTCATAATTGTACTTATCTCAAGAATTCTGCATGTTCTTCCACATGGCTTTCTAGACTGCACGAGCAGCAGTGGCATTGTAGCTTTTATTGCTCATCTAGGGAAGCTCCAAGCTCTGCAGCCCTGCTTCAGACAACTTTGGGATATATAAGCTTCATGTTCAGTTGTCAAAAGTCAGCTTTGGTGTAAAATGTTAAAGAGGATGATTGGTCACAACAATATTTGGATTCAATTGTTTTGCTCACAGTTATTGTTGAGAACAGCAATGTTTCAGTAAGATACAGCAAATTCAACAGCTGTAACAGTATCTTCCTTCAAGTTTTCTCCAGGAAAACTAAATGTTTAGGGGTTTATGGTACTTTAAACAAACCCTTCTACATTGAGAGCTTCTTTCTTTCCTGTACCACTCCAGGTATTTTGCTATATATTTGTGTTGTAATTCGTTTAATGCAAGTAATGTCTTTTTATTAGTGTAAGTAATAGTACTTATTTATTAGATCAACATACAGAGCTAGGTATATTAGGAA
The DNA here is from genome assembly GCA_013389985.1 of Dryoscopus gambensis. NCBI lineage: Eukaryota > Metazoa > Chordata > Aves > Passeriformes > Malaconotidae > Dryoscopus > Dryoscopus gambensis. The sequence continues at coordinate 11,609 of WEIT01018826.1, read as the reverse complement.
AGAGAAAATTATTTTTAAATATTAAATAACTATTACCTTCACATTTGTGTTATCTAGAATTATATTCCTAGCTTTAAGCCAACATCATTCAGTTGGAGAATAAAAATTGCCATCTATATGATTGAGCAGCAAATCACAAGCATAGAGAGGTCTCTTCTCAAATGGCTCATAAATTTCAATTAGTTACCACAAAATAATTCATAGTACCATTAAATAGTGAAAAAATAGATAAATTCCAAGTTTTACTTTTTCATTTTAAAGTAATGGAAATGGAAGAGATGGAGATTTTCTAGAGAAGTATTCATAGTGCACTGCTAGCCTAATTCAGTGTTCTGAAGGCAACTAAACTTCTGGCTGATATGTTCAAGAGGAAAGTTTTAATATGACAGAATGAATGCTCACTAGAGGCTATGTTGACATGTAATGTCAATTTTTGCTATAATTTAAAAAGCTCTGGATTTTTGAACTGCAACTTCCACCCCCCTGCAGTGTTTCAAGTAATGAAAAATAGTGTTTTTAGGAAAACCAATCTCCCACCTGCAGAGCAGGACAGATTTTGAGTAATAGTTAAATAGCTGTAAGCTGCAAATCAGAATTAATCTTGAGCAGTATTGCTAAGGCAGCTGTCAGACTACTTTTGTTAATTGACATGTTACTTGTATTGCAGAGAATTTTTTTTCTTCTAGAAAAGTGGTTATTGCTGGCAGAAATATCTGGATTATTTGGGATTCTGTTCTCATTACTTCTACGAGTGACAAGAGCAATAGATGCCCATTTATGCCAAATCAGCAAACTTTTAAGGATTTCCCTGAGCAGGAGAATTAATGCAGTGTTTTAAAATTATCTTTAAGTTATGTTGATTTCTTTTCCACAAACCTTATGGGAAGCTTCTACTACATCAGCACAACTTGTTTTGTGTAGCAAGTAAAAAGAACATCTTACATTTCACATCATGATTAGTGGAATTAGAGCTCCGAGTTGACTAGATCCATCTCAGTTCTGTTAGTCTCTAGCTGGTGTATATGAAGCTGCATAAAGAGAAGGCATAGACTTATTCTGAATCTAAAATAATGCATAAATAATTCATCTCCTAGAATTCCCTGTCTGGAAAGAAGTAAAATATAAACTTCATTATTAATTACAGCATATTTTGGTTACAGTCTGCAAGTAATAGCTATAGAAAAAAAGATTACAGAGGAAAATAGATGTTTCAAATAACAATAATTGATGAAATGGTTATATAAGCACAGAACTTGAAACATTTCCAAAACTGCAAATATTTTGCTGTGAAGCATGAATTCTTACTTTTACTATTCATCAGTTTTTAGAGAAGAATGATTTTATGCTGGAGTCTTGATAGAATGTTCTAATTTCTTCTCTGAGGAAAGATTGAGTTTATAGAAATTTGGTTGAGTATATTATGTTCTGATATTCTGGATATACTTTTTCTGAAGACTGTGAGCCACAGTGGTCTCTGCCCTAGAGGAGAGAGCACTGTGTGTGGGGTTAATCAAGGAAGACACTCTAAACAATATTTTCTGACTGGCTTTAATAACCACTTGTATGAATTCACTTATACTATTAGCATACTTTTGAATAGTAAAGTATATTACAAATTACATAACAAGATTATAAATGTTGTATATTAGACTACAAATAATTATATTTTCTATTCAATTGCAATTATTATTTACAATTGAATATTAATAATAATATGTGCAAAAATAGACATGATAGTAAGATTATACCAGTATAGAAGTTGCTGTTGCAAGCTGGGCTCTTTGGAAGTGTTTTCATGCTGAGGAACCAGATGGGTGGGCACCAAAGTAAAATATACTTCTTTGTCTGAAGTAACATGAGTAGGAGACTATTTCTTGTTAGTTTAATTAGTGAGGTCAGTGAGATTTTTCTGTAGGGAGTAACTGGCCTTTGCATGATTTCACATTCTTATAACCAGTTATTCTGAGTTTAAGAGCAATGTAATCATTCTTGGCTAAGAACTTTAGAGATTTAATGTTGCAATGAATATTTTTGCAGATACAGAGAGACTTTCTGGAATTCAGTTTTTGCAAAAACTCAAGATCAGTGTTTTAGGTTAGCAGACCCACTGGGTATTTCCTGCAAATTGAGTTTGTAATTCTCATGTGGTATTCAATAAAAGTCAACAAACACCCCAACTCCTTCCTTCAAAAGAAAGCCCAGTTCCTATCTCCCCCACATTCAATACCCAAAGCTGATGTGGTACTACTTATAAGTTTGGTTGGCATTTATTCAATGAATGCAAATTTGGAAAAAATGTGTGGGGTGAGAATGTTTGCTTTTTTTCTCTTTGTATTTGTATAGGGTAAGTTTTTTTCTTCTTTCAGACTGAAATTTTATTTTGTGTTTACTTTATACCTTACTCTTAGCAAGATTTTTCGCATTATGTGTGTTTAAATAAGGGTATTTGCCCCAAAAAGATTATTTTCAGGACAGACCAAAAAAAAGCAAAATAAAGCTAAAACGAAAATATCTTTAAGGAAACAATCTTTGAGATAAAAGGTAAGTCCCAATGAGATCTTGGAAATGCTGCTTGATACTGAGAGAACCTGATCAGAAGTTAATGCATGGTAGGAAGTTAACTCTTCCCTTGAGGCAGCCCATGGAACGGGGAATTTCAGAGCAGTGTGCTGCATCTCTAGGAATAGTACATGTTTTTAAGGGTGCTACTGCAAGAGTGGTTGCTGTATTCCCTTGAGAAATCGTTACTTGCCTAATGAGTGTGACAGAGGTTTTCCACACCTCGTGTGTCTGCTGTGTTTCCAAAATGCCCCCGTGAGAATTCAGGGCTGCTCATCTGCTGCCAGTGAGCCTCAGGGTCCCCTTCAGGCCGTGCATGCGCGAGGGTGGATAGAGACCCTACAACTCAGAGAGAAAAACAAAGCCCTTTGTAATGTCTACTTTAAATTGTTCAGCTGTTATAGAAACCCTCCTAGAGTATGGCTAAGATGACTCCATAAAGGTCATCTGGTGGGATTTCAATAAAAATTATTTCTTAGAAGAATTTTCTCCAATCCTTCAGTATGAAAAAGAATTTGTACATTCAGGATCTGGAACACTTCCTGTTCTTTCACAGCACCACTCACACTGGAAGATGGTTCTGCAGAGTGAATGGGAGCTCACCTATTACTGCAGAACACTGTGCAAAACCTTTGGCGGTGGTTTCAGACCACCTTAATTTTATTTGTGATCAGCTGCTACAATGTTAACATTATTTGACATGCTGTTCGCTATTGCCTTAGCTGTGGTGTGGAAGTGTTCCATGCACACGGCTTACAGGGAATTCTGAATCTTTTTCTTCTTGTTATTTCTGGGTTTTTTAAGACTAGAAATAATATGAATATTTGTGTTTCTTGGCATGTCAAAACTTTGTGTCAGAGCAAACCCAAAATATAAAATAAAAAGAGATATTTGATTGGACATTTTAATCCTTTGATTCCTAAGGCAAGCTGCTCAGGGTGAAAGCATCAGAAATGAGAAGGTCATTTTAAATGAAAATGTTCTGTTTCTGCAAACACTAGGAGTTATTTTTTTTATAGCTCTTGAAAGTTAAGAACAATTGTTAAGTAGCTTACTTTGGGAATTTGATTGCAATCAAACCTGCAGGGGAAACCTAAGGGTTATAAGCTGACAAGAAGTAAGTGAAACCAACTCCTGAACATCCAGATGCAGAACAGAATGAATTTTTCTTACTTTTAACAAGGTGGCATGTTACAATTCTTCCCCATGGGTGGTAATAAGAGCTGAAAATTAACTTAGACTTGGGTGCAGGTCAGTAAATTCTGGCAATGCAAGTTGTATTTTGAATGTAGTCTATACATTTTCTTACTCTATTGCCTAAACAATGCTGGGCCTTTGATTGTTAAAGAGTCATTTTCTCATGAAAAAAAGTAAATTTAGGAAATTACTTACTTATATTGACTATCATACAGGTGCCTGAATGGTCCATTGGGTTTTTAAAACTTATTTTAGAGTTTCTAAGTGCCAAAATTTTTTTGTTTTTAAAACCTATGCTTTCTAATTCTAGAATATTATATATAGACTATAATCTTGCAAGTTACATCACAAGATGAGTTTTGATAGTATACATGTATATTCTTTGTATAAATCTTTCTATTTTATCTACTGGTTGTTTTGTTTTCAGTGATTTCTGCTTGTCTTCGCATACTGAGCTTGTATAATTTCAGTGTGTTACCTGTCCCTGCTCTTGTTTCCAGACTTTAAAAAAAAGAGCAACCTCCCCAGTTGATGTTGCTAATTAGAAATGCTGATTTTCCTGGGACAAGGGAGAAATTATAAATCAGAACAAGAAGACAGACTTGCTGTAGATGATGTTGGCAGATCCATCACCAAACCTGGTCTGGTTTGGGGTGTCCCCTAAAACAGGGATGTGTTCAGCAGAACTGGGATGTGCCCTGAAAGGGGGAAAACAATTTTGGGGAGGAGCTGCCTGTGGGATGATGGTGAGCAGCTCGGGGAGGTGGCAGAGGGGAAGAGGCAGCTTCCCAGTCTGTACCTCATGGGCTCTTCTAAGCCAGAGATTTCCTTGCTCCTGTTTTCCCTGTAGGAGAGGAGAGTTCTAGGAGATAGAGGAAATGAGATTGTATCGTCCTGTGCTGGGTTAATCTGGTGAGACTGAGCACCTCGTCCTCGGAGAGAGAGAGGGGGGCACGAAACAAAATGAATCCCGTAGCCACCTAAAGTTTTATGTTTCTGTACAAATCAAACCTATTGAGGGAATTGTTTGAGATTCAGTAGTTTACTGATGGAATTATTTATTTAGAGAGCTACATTTTCCAGCTTTTATCCTAGCTTGTGACATAAAATACCATAAGCTGTTGTGAACTGGGAGACAGCAGGAACAGAAGTCTCACCAGACCCATCAGAGTAACTTTTTTAGTCTGAGTTTTGATCTAGAAATAAATTCAGTGAAGACTAAAGTAATAAATCTTCCATTCATTATAATGTCTAAACATTGCACTTAATATGGCACAACCATTTAAACAAAGATGAGATGTAACTTGGTAAGCTGAAACAGCTAACTATAAAAATGTAAGTGCCAGCTTAATTTGAGACAGTGGGCTAATTTATTAATTTCAATGGCAAACTGAAGATGCCACTTCTCAGTCTAATGGCTATGTTTATCAGTAAACATAATATATTAATAAAATAAATTGGATATATCACCACTTCCCAACTTTCCCTGGAAGAAGTGTAATTTAGATTCTATCCTCTCAACCTGTCTCATCTGAATTCTTTCTGCGAGGGTCTTAATTGGATTTCTTTGTTACAGTTTGTGCTGGGTCCGTGCCAGCTTTGTGCTGCATCCTAGCTGTAGTTTCCATTAGCCAAGGGAAGAAGGGAAAGGATACCGAATGAATGAAGGTTATGATCTGTTGGTACAGAGTCAGGCTTCTGTGCTTGTGCTATGAATTATCACTCCATACCTTTTAACTGATCTTTAATTTTTAAAAAGTTTTTTTTTTCCCTGGAAATCTGTAGCGGCTTCTGGGATTGAAAACTTTTAATTATCTTCTACTCCTGCTGCTTCTAAGATGGTCCCCCTTATTGACATCACACTGATTTGTAACTGGAATAATAATTCCTCTGTTAGGCTGCAGTTGCATTGCCTGTGCTGTTTGGTTAGTGGTAGTGCAAGTGCTGGGATGAGCGAATCATCCAAGAAAAACGACCAAACCCAGAACAACAACAATGAGAACTTTAGCTGCTCTTATTTGGTTGCTTTTTTTGATTTTGTAAGTGGCAACTCCCAGATATCCGTTTGCATTCAGCTGTGAGTGTATTGGAAGTGCTGCCCTGGCTGTGTTGGGCGCTCTCGAGTCTCTGCAGAGCGCACTTGCAAGGCACACGACTCAAACCAGGAGAGAGGCTGCCAAGAATTTGGCAAGATACAGTTGTGTTATCTGAATGACAGGTTGTAATGTGATGTCATTTTTGAAGGAGTTTGTGCTTCTCAAATTAGGGAGAGGTAGAGGATCTCTGCAAGCCTCCTGTGCTGAAGGATGAAGAAAGTATGAATTCTTGCTTTCATTCAGGGCAGCCTACTTTCACAAAAATTAATTACTTCTGCAAGGCCAAGATACTCAACAGTTGAATCCACATTTAAACTGTGGATATGTTTGGGTTCTGGAGTAGTTAGAGCTCAGTGCTGACTTTATCTGGTACATAAAGTTATAACTAGTCAGATCAATGCATTTTCACTTTTGAGACATATAACGTGCTGCTGAAATTGATGTATTTTCACTTGTCAGAAGTCTTTTGCTTCAACTATCTTGATTTTGCTGTGACAAATCACTCTCAGGAGTAGAAATTATGAACTTGTCTGGTAAGTCTCAAATAAACGAACATTAAAGATAAATATTTTGTATTCCTAAATAAAAGAAGATAGGTGTTTATATTTTAGTCAGGTTGCTTTACATCTGTTATATTATGCTGCTGTAGTTTTCTGATAGTTATACATTATGCCAATTCAATGTGTTTTTTATCTTCATATGTAAGCTTAGTCTGTCAGCAAAATTATAGGAGAATGAATGATACCTTTAAACATAACTATGCTTGGTTTTGTTTCTGTCATCTTCTAGCTTCCTTTTGTCAAAATTTGGACTGCTTAAAGTAGTGCTCTCTAGAGGCAGAATTACTTTTTAATGTCCAGTTTTAGAAGTGAGCTATATTTTTATTGCTCTAAGCTAACAGAGAAGCACAATTTCCCTAGAGGCTGTTCAAACAACTTTGTAAGAAAAGAGACAGAAATATTTCAGGAAACAGATTATCCCTGACAAATATATACAGCTGTCTAATAGAGCAACCTCCTCAGACCCATCCATGTCACAGGATTTTTTTGGTCTCTGTAATCTTCTTACTTTTACAGAATCCAGTTTTGTATTCCATTAGTATGCATGTGTATGTTCTAATAGTCTATAAAAATGCTGCATGACCTACTTACTGAGAACCTGGTTTTACATCCCATTAGTGGGCATGTATTTTCACAGTAACAGACTTTTTAAAACAGTGTGTGACCCATTTATTCTGCTTCATTGGTAACTCCCGATGTAGTGTGTATATACATCTCCTTTCCTATTGTTTAGGAAAATATGAGAAAACCTTCCAGTGCTGAACAAAAGTTCTGTGCTGTTTGAACTGCTTAGACACTAATATGATGCTTGAAAGCGTTTGCAATGTAAGAAAATGGAATGTAGATAAAGCAACCTGTACTTAGAGAAGGATTAATATTGCAATGTATCCTGACCTATTTTTAAAGGAATCCTCATTTTACTGATTTATGATTCCCTGCTGAACTCACTCATGCTTTACTTGATTTTGTTTTCTCTGAGATTTACTTGAGATGTTGAACAAAAAGGAATTCCTATAAATTAAGAAAGTGTCCTCTTTTTTTTTTTATTCCTAAATATGATTCCTAAATATTATGAAGGACTACATTTTTTTTGTTTGTAACCTGCCATCTGCCTGTCATTTGCTATGCTTTATTCTCCATGGCACCCACCCTTGATTTTTATAGACTTCTATCAAAATTCTTCCTTAATCCTGACTGAGGAGCCTTTGAGTCTAATACAAAACTATTTAATATCATTGTTCATTTTTGTCAGCCTGCTCTGTACTTTCTATTGTTCTATTCTATTCTTTTTGAGGGCAGGGAGACCCAAAGTTGATGGTGTTTAAGGTGTGTCTGCTGTGAAGTGCATAATGGCGTTTTGGTCTTTGTTTCTTTCTTAACACTGCCTAAGATTCAATTTACTCTTTTTTGGCTACCAGTGCATAGTAATCTGATGGCTTTGTGAAATTAACTATTATAGCCCTGGATCTGAAATGCATCTGAGAGTTTATCACATATATAAGTGACTAATTTCCTATTTGTATGATGGAATGTTATTTGATTCTAGCCTGATCTGCCATGGTGAGTACTTTGTCAGATCTCTTGTTCTTTTGCCCCACACATTTTCAAGGAGTTATTGTCTTGTGGTACAGTGCCATCCTTGGAGGGTCCCCGGGGTGCCGTGGATTTCGATGCTCTCTGCAGAGGTCCATCTGCTTTCAGACATGCCCTGGAGTGTTTTACATCCTGAATCAGAAGCATATGGTAGTGGTTTTATAATATCCCTCTCTTTGTGTGCCCATACTGGTGAGAAGATTATGCACTGGATGAGGTAGGGGACTTGAATACTTGAGGTTAACCCTTGAAGTTCTGAGCTGTTTGTGGGATATGGTTATTCCAGCAGGAGCTGAGCTCCTTACACCCATGGTCCTGAATGATTTACTCACTGTCCTTCCCTACATGCACCCCATAGTAACTGGTTTACAGCCCCAGTCCTACTCAGGTGACTCCCAGAACTCAAACAGAAATAGAGAGAGAGATTCTAGTGCTAAGAATGAATGTGTATAGCACAGGAGAGGAAGAGAGAATGATCTAATTCAAAGGATTTATAAAACCATGTGAACACCAGCAAGAGAGGGAACTACAGTCCTCTGGGAGTATTAAAGTGTCATTGGTGTGAAGTTAATCCATGGAACTAATCGTATTTAATTTGGGGGTTTTACATTGTAGTTCTGAGGCTGAAGTAATTGCATGGAGGAAGTGCTCAAAAGTCTATGATCAGGTTGCTTTATTGTACCTCATCCACATATAAATGCTTCCCCTCCTGCTACAGTACAAGGGCTTATTTACTTTAAACATTATACCAGGGTTCATTAATTGCAGTATTGGAATGTTTAGTGTAGCAGGAAAAGTTGTTCTATCAAAAGAGTGGCATTATAAGATGAATATTGTAGCTAACTCCTGATGCATTGTTAATACATTTGATCTGCAGTTAATCACCTCACACTAGGAGGGAATGGTACCATAATAAATAGTTTTTCTACCAACATCATGTGACCTACAAAGCTAATGTTTAGAAGATGGCCATTTTGTCTTGACTTTTCCATTTGGGAACTCAAAGTGTATAGAGCTCAATGTTTGGTTTAAATTGGAAGTTTTACATTAAAGTCTTGATGAAGTTCATTTCCTGTGTATCAATAAAAAGAATGAGAAAATGCTTAGCAGCTGCTGCTTTCTGAACTCCTCTTTTAGTCTGGCAAAACATAGTGCAGCTTCTCTCTTGTTACCTATAAATCATTCAAAGTACAGAACATTATATGACACAAACAAATGGAAGTGTGACCTGGAAAGACGCAAGATCTTTTCAGTTTGAAAAGGCACATTAGGTGAGGTAATTGATCCATTTGACGTGTAGCAACATGAGAAATACATTTGGTTCCCCTAAACAATTAGGTATATGTGATGTTATTAATTTTAGCTTCCAAGTGCTTGCAAATGCTTCTGCACTGAGTTCAGTCTCAAGAGACAGCTGCTGTTTTATACAGGAGGAATAAATTGAAAATGGGAGTAAGCTCTTTACTTGTCACATAGCAACATGACTGCTCAGAGTCAGGTATTTGATTATTCTACAGTAATACAAACAAGTGTTTATGGTAAAATGTCAATTGGGATGGTTTTGCTTTTCGCCTTTATTACCTGTATTTAAATTCCATCACTTCAACTGGAGAACTTAGAGTACCTCTAATCTTGAGTTGTCTATTGCTTTCAATTGCTAATTGCTAATAAATTTTAATATTACGTTTATTACATTTATCTTTTATTTTCAAAACTGATTCCTTCTCTGATGTGAAGCTTTGCTAAATGACATATCATTTTCCATAATATTAGCTGCTGATTAATTATAGTTTATGATGTCTAGGACTGAAAAGTCAAATTCTGTTGCAGGAAATGTGATTACAGAATGTTTTAAAGCCATGGAGGTGCTATAAAACATCTAGGCATCAACATTGCTCATTGGAAAAATGACCTGTTTAGTTTTAAGAATCACTGTGTATGGGTTTCAGCAGAATAGTTGATCAAGGTTTTGGTATTTCACTTGGTTCATGAATAGTTGTGAATTTTTATTAGCTACTGTTAATGATCCATTTTGTACATTACATGAGTCTGTTTATTGTTACCAAAAATTAGTTACTGCTTTCATACTATAAATCAAGGAATAACATCCTATTTTAAAATAAAAGTTGATTTTTAAAGATTTCTAAGACAAATATTTTTATAAAGGACAAATTGAAAGCTTAATTCTTGCCATTTATATTGGTGATCAAAGCAGTGAGTATCTGTCTCCTGGGATTATGTCTTTTGAATAAGAAATAATAAAAATTAATTTGCGTTATAGTGACATAATTTGCAATTGTAGGAAAAACCTGGTACACTAGTTGATCAAAAGAGGTTATTGTAGAGCGTGTGCCTGGCAGAGGAGACAACTCTGAAACAAATGATACTGAAAGGAGGCTTATAAATGAGTCAACTTTATTTGAGGCTAGAGTTAAAGGACAAAACAATGGCATACTTATCCAGCTGTTCATATTGCTTTCTATGTTATAGGTTATTCAATATGTAAAAAGAAATAACAAGTCTTTCCATGTTCTCTGCCCTTTTCTGCACCTCTCTCTCACACTGGTACTTTTTTCAGTTTGCAATATGGATCTTTCCCAAAAGATGGATCTACTGTACTACTAACAGTGACAGTTATTAATCTCATTTAACAAAACCCCTTGATATTGTAACAGTTGTCAGAGTGGTAGGGTCACTGCAGTTGTTTGTTTAATGTTTATTTTATTTCTAATCTTGACTGAAGGTGATTCTGTATAACTCTGCAGCATAAAGTAAAATTGCATGCTATCAGACTGCCATTTCATCTCACAAAAAGCTGGGCAATTTTGGAGAACTTTAGGCACCTCAATACATGAACCAAAAAGTAACTGCCATGACTCAATTGCACTAAAAGTTGCAGAGTGTCTTTTGACAGGGATTTATATTTCATTCCCTAAAACAAAGCAATGAAATTTAAAAAACACGTCTGAAATAATTGAAGTAAATATTCCACTTTATTTATTATAGCAGGTCTTGAGGACCTCTGGCTAGCCAAGGGGTTTCAAGAAGAGGAAAGACAATCCGAAATTTTATTAATTATGCAAATTCTGCAGGAGGCAAATATTGAGAGTGCGGAGAATGGGAAGACTAGATTTTTTGGAATAAGAATTCAAAGGACATGCCCGTGATAGAGTTTTAATTTGGATGGGTTATACTTTTGAAATTAATCTCCTGATCATCTGAAACTGCAATTCTTTGCTGTACATCATGAAATGGAACATGAAATTTTCATAATTTTGGATGATGGTTTATGGGACTAAATTGCTGTTGTGGCTTTACCCCAGCTGGCAACTAAGCCCCAGACACTGATCACTCAGTCCCCCACCAGTGGGACTGGGAGAGAGAACTGAAGAGTAAAAATTAGAAAACTGATGGGTTGAGATAATTTAGTAGGAAGTGGAAAATCTGTGCACACAAGGAAAGCAAAACAGGGAATTAGTTCCCTGCCTCTCAGGTGTTCAGCCCTCCCCAGGCGGGCAGGGCCCCGTCACGCGCAGTGGTGACTTGGGAAGACAAACGGCATCGCTCCAAACGTGCACCCCTTCCTTCCTTCTTCTCCCCACTT
>WEIT01018825.1:0-48754 GCA_013389985.1 Dryoscopus gambensis | reverse complement strand
GTGACACCCATTCACAAAAATGGCAGGAAGGAGGATTCTGGTACTTATAGGCCAGTTAGCCTGACCTCAGTACCTGGTAAGGTAATGGAGCATTTTATATTGAGTGCCATCACACAGCACTTACAGGATGGCCAGGGTATCAGACCCAGCCAGCACAGGTTTAGGAGGGGTGGGTCATGTTTGACCAACCTGGTCTCCTTTTATGACCATACTGGATGCAGTAAAGGATGTGGATGTTGTCTATTTGGATTTCAGCAAGGCTTTTGACACTGTCTCCCACAGCATACTCCTGGCCCGTGCCTTGGGCAGGTGCACTATTTGCTGGGTTAAGAACTGGCTGGATGGCCAGGCCCAGAGAGTGGTGGTGAATGGAGCTGCATCCAGTTGGCAGCCAGTCACCAGTGGTGTCCCTCAGGGGTCTGTGCTGGGGCCAGCTCTGTTCAATATTTTTATTGATGACATGGATGAAGGTACTGAGTCCTTCGTTAGCAAATTTGCAGACGACACTAAGCTGGGAGCGTGTGTTGATCTGTTAGAAGGTAGGAAGGCTCTGCAAAGAGACCTGGAGGGATTGGATAGATGGGCGGAGTCCAATAGGATGAAGTTTAATAAGTCCAAGTGCCGAGTACTGCGTTTTGGCCACAATAATCCCCTGCAACGTTATCGGCTGGGGATGGTGTGGCTGGACAGTGCCCAGGCAGAAAGGGACTTGGGGGTACTGGTTGACAGTCGACTGAATATGAGCCAGCAGCATGCCCAGGTGGCCAAAAAGGCCAGTGGCATCCTGGCCTGTATCAGGAATGGTGTGGCCAGCAGGAGCAGGGAGGTCATTCTTCCCCTGTACTCGGCGCTGGTGAGGCCGCACCTTGAGTGCTGTGTCCAGTTCTGAGCCCCTCAGTTTAGGAAGGACGTTGAGACGCTTGAGCGCATCCAGAGGAGGGCAACGAGGCTGGTGAGGGGCTTGGAACACAAACCCTGTGAGGAACGGCTGAGGGAGCTGGGGTTGTTTAGCCTGGAAAAGAGGAGACTTAGAGGTGACCTTATCGCTCTCTACAACTTCCTGAAAGGTGGCTGTAGTCAGGTGGGGGTTGGTCTCTTTCACCAGGCAGCAACTGACAGAATGAGAGGACACAGTCTCAAGCTGCGCCAAGGGAAATATAGGTTGGATGTTAGGAAAAAGTTTTTCATGGAAAGAATAATAAAGTACTGGAATGGTCTGCCTGGGGAGGTGGTAGAATCACCATCCCTGGATGTGTTTAAAAAAAGAATGGATGAGGCACTCGGTGCCATGGTTTAGTTGAGGTGTTAGGGCATCGGTTAGACTCGATGATCTTGAAGGTCTCTTCCAACCTAGTCATTCTGTGATCCTGTGATTCTATGATCTCTCGTCTTTTGAGCTGTTATCTCACATTTCCATTGTTTTATCTTGACTTCTTTATATTTTAGATGTTAAAACTATTGAAAGTATGTACAGTGGCAATGATAATTACTGTCCTTACATCATATCTGTATATAAGTATTACCCATGCCTCCACTACATTTAGCATGAGATGTTTCTAAAAATAGTGCCGTTTGTAACAACGTTTGTCTTTTGGTGACTCATTAAGCAAATCATCACTCAGTTTATTTTTTGTAATATGCCTTCTATCAATTTATTAGTCTTTGTTAAGCTTTTGTCCACATAGGAACAGTAAAGAAAATTAATCTAAATAAACTAATGGTGTGAGTATAGAGTGAATTAGTTAGGCCTCATTAATCCTTTGTAGCTACTGATTCAGAATCAGAAAGGTCATAGCTGAGTTCGTTAAACATAAAAAATGTTTGGATATTAAAATAGAGCTCTCAAGACATTTTAAAGCATTTTCATCTTTATTTTCTATTTCTATGCATAAAAAGGTAAAAAGAACAGATAAGACTTTGATTCCTGTACTTAGACAGAAATTTGATCTTTGAAAAAATACAAAAAAAAGGACAGACTCCTGACTAAGGACATGAATGATTGCTTCAGCTTTTTGGGGGGAGATTTTTTATCTTCCTATGACCTATTATCTCCCCTCCAGGTAGGGGAAGCTCCCCTTCAGCTTTGTATTTCCATTTGGCAATATGTGATGAGTCCACACAGCCTCAAAGGGCTCACAAATTGTATTCAGCAGCTGATGGGATGTGTCCACTCTTTCACCATGTAACGCACCTCAAGAGCACATAATCTCTTTCTACTCTCTGCAGATACTGTTCATTACACTGCCCTTGACATTTAACTGAAATGTCTTCTTTTCTGTCTGAGACAGCACAAGACTGTGAGAAGAAAGGTATTTGCTGATTTACTATGACAAAATATTCTTTTTTATCTAAAAATAAACTGTTCACGGGAAATCGTGGCAAGTTCAGTGCAAAATGAGAAAAATTACTGAGCAGGGCAATAGAAAAGGGCTTTGAGAAACTGAATAAGAATTTCTGTAGACAGGAGGCAAGAGAAGACAAAATTATCTCATTACCAATTCATATTTTAATCTGTTTTGGCATATATAGTGTTTGGGTAATTTTTTAAGATATCAGATTTGTCTGTTCTGAGTTCTGCTGTGGCTCCACTGCTGCTTCAGTGCTATATTTCACTTCATATTTTATGCTTTTATATTTTATCTTTACTAGCTAATATCATCTCCATCCGTGTAAAATGTGTAAAGGACATTATTGTATTGATAATTGGCAGTATCATTAAAAGCTATTGAACAACATTTGCATAAGGCAAAAATTTGTTAATTGAAGCTTTTTTTACATTACTAAAGTACATAAAGGTCAGATTTGATTGTACTCTATGGTACAGTGAAGCCATAAATATGATGAGTTTGCGTGACCTTTCCTTTCTTAGGAATCTACCACCATTCTCATAGAATGACTGCACTTTTATAGTAATTATCTGGTTAAATTACTTGAAGTTCTATTAATCGATACATGTGCATAAATACAATATAGTCATACAAAAAATAGTTTAAAAAGGGGGCAAAGTAGATGAGACATTTCAGTCCTTCAAAGCAACCTGCCTGAAGTTATTGTGCTGAATGATTTGTGTATGTCCTCCACTTCCCAGCCATGACTCCAAGATAATAGCCATTACCAGACTCAAAGAAATTTAGTGAGGTACTGAAGCCAGACAAAAAAAAAATGGTGAAATGTCAACAGTTTAGTAATGTTTGCTTTAAACTACCTGATGTCTCAAAAAATGGAAAATTGAATCTGCCACTCTGAAATATCTTTGCTAATGAAGACTGCTGTAGTAATATTTTCTGACAGATTTCACTGAATTTTCATAAGAGGTAAAGGTGAATTTAGTGATTATTTTGATAGTTCTATCTACCAGGGGATCAAGATTTATAGGCAGGGATTTTGAGAAAATGTTATCCAGTTTTCTGCCTGACTTAGTATACCTTGAAATAAGTGGGAAGCTTCCTGCTGGGGAATATAAGGATGATGAAGGTACGACAGTTTAAATCAGAATTGTATGAAAAGGATAAAAGAACATCCTGCTTCCATGAATTAACTCACATTGTTTTGATATTGTTTTATAAATATTTCCAGGGTGTGAATTTTAGACATAAAAGTTCATGTTTTTTGTACTATTTTTCATCTCCATTATGTGAGTTTGAAAGGTGAATTCAATTCAGTAGACATTTAAATAGCTTAGTTCCAACAGAAACTGTGGAAATATACCTTTCTTGAAATAGCTAAGTGATGAAAAGCTCATCTGAATTGAAATCTGTTCCAGATGGGGCAGAGCTGCATTTAGAATGAAGACCATTATCCAAATATGAAGTCAGTTGGTGGGAGGCCACTCTATACTACCAGAAATTCCTTCCTGAGGATTTTTTCTAAGGAAATCTTAATTTGAATGGTTTTGCTCCTGTAGGTAAAAAAGAATTGTTTGAGAAGTTCTGGTGTCTTTGCATGTCAGTGCTGTCTGACTATAATTTCTTGCTGTGTATCCTCAGGAGCCTTTGCACCAGCTTCATAGGTAATGCATAAGGAATATCAGAGTTTTCCACTGTAGTGTGGCGAAAGAGTCAAGACTTCCTGAATCCAGGTTACATGTAGCAGCAAGCAGCAATAGCTGCCATCGAATGTCTCTGACTCTGCTTGTTTGGAATCCTAAGCAGGAGCAATGAGGTCTGCCTGTGAGCTAGGACTTTTCACTTCTCAGCCTAGACCCTTCTCGTACCAGGGCAGGGCTTGTCACTTCTGTAAAGCCTGGGGGAGACCGGAGAACTTTGGGAATGATGGAATAGTTTCAGAGCACAGGAATTCTTAGAGGTGAGCAACAAATCAACACATATGACTTTTTCAGCTGTGCCCTATCTATTGTCAGTATGTTGTAATTACTTCATGGAGCTTCTATTTAACATACGTGCAGAGTTTAACAAGGTAGGAAGCATGACACTTAACTAATGCAATGAAATATTACCAGCCAACAACTGTGAAACCTCCTTGCTTTCTCTTTTTGTGACATGGTTCCTTAGTCAAGTTTCTAGTCTGCGAACAATTTCCACAAATCCTTCAAATTACCTAGTTTTAACAGTGCACTTGGGATAGACCAGCAGTCACTCTAATCACACCACCATAGCTGCTGCTGAGGGGCACCAGGCCCACCCCCAGGTGTCAGAGATTCATGTTGTCTCGTCAGTCTTTCTGATTGTCTGCTACATACTCCCTGTCTGAAACCTGTCAAAGAGGGATGAGCATCCATTATTTGTCAAAATATCTTCTGCAGGATAATGGTAATCACATAGTGGGTTTTCCTTTTCCATTATCTCCTGTTTTCTACATTATGAGTCGTTTTTGTTGTTTTGGGTTTGTTTGAGTTTGGGGTTTTTTCTGTGATTCAAACAATATTTTGCAATTAGCAAGGATTTTGGAAATCATGAGTTTGTCAGATGAGATGCTTCCTCAAAGGGCTAAAGAAAATGCTATGGAGAAACAAGAGGACCTGTTATACCTGCAGAGGGCATTGCAATACAAAGAAAGTAGCAATGAAAGCTTCCAGCCAGCTTGTCCGATAACATTTTATGACATTCAACTGTCAGGTTTGGACTTTTTTTTTTTGTCTTCTCTTTCAAAAAGTGTCAAGTTGTTTTGAAGATGTTAATGAACTTTTTTCCTAGTGGTTTTGAAAGAAGTTTTAAATTACATTTAGATGGTTATTTTTCAGTGTTTTTGCACTTACTGAAACTGATGAAGAGCATTGGGATAATGGTATTAAAATGGGACATAAAATGCCAGTAATTTTTTCTGTAGAATAGAAAAAGAGTTTGCAAATGATCCATTAATAACCTTTAAACTTTTTCAGTAGTTTAATGAGTCTAATTGGTATGTAAATTTTATGAACCTCTCTCTCTATCTTTTTTGTAACTGTAATTTTATTTATTAAAGGAAATGAGTCATAGCATCTAAGCTGGCCAGCAATTCTAATATAAAATCTTATCTATTGTGTTATGCACATCTATGAGAGTGATCTTGGGTATCTTGTTCCTCATAAAGTCCATAAAATATATCTTTCATGAAGTCTTGTCTGTAGTAGGTTTTTATAGTTTTATAATCTATGCTGAGTGCAAACAAGCTGATATGTAACTTCTGCTTCACAAATTATAGACGGACGCTTACAGACATAAACATTGGGAAATATGGAATCACTCCTAGCATAAAATATGTACGTATATTTCTGTATACAGCAGAATAGGACTTCCTTTGTCAACAATACCTCAACCTTTCTCCTCTTCTCAATTATGGAAAATCTTTCTCCTTAGAAGGAGGCAAAAAATCTGTATCTGTCAGCAAAAAAGGAAGGTGACCAGACTTGAGAGCTGTCACTGGGAGGAAAAAGATGGTTAGATGGAGTTACTAACCACTCATAAGGAAAAGACTAGCCAAACTCTCAAGTACGGTAGAATGGCTGTTTTTGTAGCTGCATGATTGACAGTAGTTCTATGCAATTTCTGCTTATTTTACTGCCTTTCAGTCCTGAAGTGGCATTTTTTGTGTTTCTTCCCTTCTCCCACTAGCAGTCATGTTGTAATGAACTACAAGGTTTAGTTGCAATGTGATTTATGATAGTGAACTCTTATTTTTTCAAAATGGAGTCAGTCATCTTTGCAAATTTCTTTGGATTCCATTATACCATTGGAAAATGGAAGACCATTTTTTTGGTAAAGTATTCATAGATTAGAGGCTCAGCTGAGAAGACATTTTATTTCCAGAATTTATCATCAAAGTGCTTGTGAACGCTCCTGATCTGTTAGCTGCTTCTTTGTAGGCAAAGATTTGACACCATGTTCCTGATATTCTGCATTTTCTGATAGATTCCCTGCATTGCAATAAGCATTGTGTTCTTGCAGCAGATCCTTATCTCTAGCTTTGTCAAAATTGAGTTCAAGGCCATTAGCATACCCTTGCTATATTTTTTCCTGCATTAGTGTTTCAGTACTTTTGTTGCACTTTCTGTCACATTGTAAAAAAGAAAACAGTGATCTGGTTTTTACCATTTTTTTCTTGCTTTGACCTTGTACTAGGGGAAATAAAATCAGCATTGGAGTTGAATTACTCTTAGGCATGGCAAACTGGTCTAGTTTCATATAATCACCTCAAAAAGGAAAATACTTTATTCACACTAATAAGGTGACATGATCTGTTTCAGATGTGTATTTATTTTATACAAATTTCTTAACTGACATAACTTCCACGTTTTTAAGCCAGTTGTAGAATTTTTTTACAGATTTCCTCACGAGTTTGTTCAGGCAAGACTGTATTCTATGTGTAAGTACTTTACTTAGTCATCTGTATTACATTAATAGCACTCTAGAATGAAAGCAGATGTATTTTCTTTATTCTTAACAGAGCAACTGATAATTCTCATTGTTGTAATTCTCATAGTTTTAAATGCTATGATGATTAAAAATAGATTTTTATAATTATTTTTGAGGTATCAGTTCCAAAATGAGAAAAATGAGGAAGGATCTCGATAGCATTCACCAAATAAAAACCAATCAAATAGTGAAAAAATATGAAACAGTTTAATTCTTAATTAGTTAAACATTTGCTTGCTTCATCTGGACATCACTTGTTATTGATGCAATAATACTTGTGCTTGGGAGGGTACAGATATGCTAAGTTCCTTAAGATGACAGAGAGAAGAGTCATCACCTCTTGACACATATTTGTTATAGTTTCCCATTTGGTCTAGGAAGTGTCATAGGTCAGGACTCTGGCATTCAGACTGAATCCCAAGAATTCATACTTGAAATTTTGACTTAAAATACATTTTCCACATTTACCACAATTTGAAAACCTTTGCAAGGGTTATGTAAATAAGATAATTAGTTCTTTCTTCATAGAGAAATTACAAAATCCAAAAGCATAGAATTTTATGTACTAGAAGACTGCACATATACATCTGCTTATTTTCATTTTGTACAGTTTTGAAAGATTTCAGCTACTATTTTCTCCTTCCATTGCAAAAGGCTGACAAAAACATATCAAAAAGAGGTACAATAAAAGTGAAGACAGAAAACTTGTATCTCGTTATCAACAGTGTTTACTTGAAAGTTACATAACAATTCTTCAATATTCAAATTCTTTTGCTAGGAAAACATGTATTTCAAAGGTACACAGATCAGGAAAGATGGTTGGCTTGGGACAGTAGAAACGTCATTCCTTTATTACTGAATGCAAAAGTAATTTGAGAACTTATGTTATAAAGTCATCATGTCCTTGGTTAGCCATAAAATATTTGATCACTTGATGTGGAGCCAGATATGTGCCTTCCTTGCCCTAGTCACAGGTGGTAAATACACAAAGGTGCGATTTAATTTTCTAGTCGTAAGTGGTTTGTTACTCCTAGATATTGCTCTCGTATCATGTATACATAGAATAACAATGTCAGACAGAAAATTTGGGAAAAATTGGCTAAATTTATAAACATGGAGTTAACCAGATTAAACTGGTTTAGTTTAAATAACTACAATTCCCCCATCTTAATACTGCCAGGACTCTGGGACAGATCTTTAGTACCATCACACAGCAAGATCTCTTGCATTCAAAAATTGTCTTTGTTCTGTCTCAGATGAGAGACTGAGCTATGAATCTTATAGCCATTGTTTCAAACACCTTATTTAACAATTTCCATACCATTGCTATTGCCAAGCACCCAAGAATTTGCCACAGTGGAGAAAACTGATTTTCTGTAGTGTTTGTTACAGAAAGCACCTTGATATAACTACTCTGTCTTGGTGGTAATCACAGCCTGGTCAGATCCCTAGTTCTGCCAGTTTTCCACATGCTGTGGAAGGTAGCTTTCATTCCCAAGGTAGGGACTTTGTAACTCCTGTTTATTTTCTTCATCTTTTGTGAGATTTCATGACAGACTTGATGCTGGAAAAGGGACTCTTTGTGCCTTCAGCCAGACTCAGCACACTGAGTTTATTACTTCTTTGTTACAAGGCATTGCACTAGGTGGTGGTGGAAGCAAAAAGAATCTATCTCCATTTGTTATTATAAAATAGCGCAGCAACTTGGGTGAAAAGAAAGAACATATATAAAAAGAGCATTTTATACCCACAAACTTTCTGCTGAAAGACTTCAAGTTGTTTTTGTAAACTGTCAATAGAAGAGGTCTTCAGGATGTGATAAAGTTCAGAGGACTGTACATGTGACTGAGCCCTGGAACAGGCTGTCCAAAGAGGTGGAGCCTTCTTCACTGCAGATATCCAGGAACTGTCTGGATTCAATTCTGTTCAGTGTTCAGGGATGACTCTGCTTGAGCAGGGAGGTTGGATGAGATGATCCACTGTGGTCCCTTCCAATCTTACCATTCTGTGATTCTGTGGCTTGGCATAAGGAAAGGTGAGAACTACCAAAGGCTTGACAAGGTTAGGACATGTCAGATCATGAGAAACAGGGAAATTCTTTCTTCATCCCAGCCTCTAAGCCAGGTGTGGAATCAAGAAAATTAATCATTCAAAAGATTCTCAGGCACATAATTGTTACCACTCTCTTGGTGAAAGATATTATTTTTTAGTTTGGTGCTGATGAGAGAGGCAAGTATAGACATTCCTGGCAGGCCACCACCTGGTATCTTAGACCACAACAGAAGGTAACCACAGCTTTGACTATTGATTTCTAGGCAACTGAGCCCTGCAGTCCATCAAATTCTCTCTCATTCAAAGAGAGAATAAATGGAGTATCCANCCATTTGTTATTATAAAATAGCCCAGTAACTTGGGTGAAAAGAAAGAACATATATAAAAAGAGCATTTTATACCCACAAACTTTCTGCTGAAAGACTTCAAGTTGTTTTTGTAAACTGTCAATAGAAGAGGTCTTCAGGATGTGATAAAGTTCAGAGGACTGTACATGTGACTGAGCCCTGGAACAGGCTGTCCAAAGAGGTGGAGCCTTCTTCACTGCAGATATCCAGGAACTGTCTGGATTCAATTCTGTTCAGTGTTCAGGGATGACTCTGCTTGAGCAGGGAGGTTGGATGAGATGATCCACTGTGGTCCCTTCCAATCTTACCATTCTGTGATTCTGTGGCTTGGCATAAGGAAAGGTGAGAACTACCAAAGGCTTGACAAGGTTAGGACATGTCAGATCATGAGAAACAGGGAAATTCTTTCTTCATCCCAGCCTCTAAGCCAGGTGTGGAATCAAGAAAATTAATCATTCAAAAGATTCTCAGGCACATAATTGTTACCACTCTCTTGGTGAAAGATATTATTTTTTAGTTTGGTGCTGATGAGAGAGGCAAGTATAGACATTCCTGGCAGGCCACCACCTGGTATCTTAGACCACAACAGAAGGTAACCACAGCTTTGACTATTGATTTCTAGGCAACTGAGCCCTGCAGTCCATCAAATTCTCTCTCATTCAAAGAGAGAATAAATGGAGTATCCATTTTTGTATTATATATATTTTTTTTTAAAGCATCTTCATTAATTTCTGTACTCTTAAGTTTTCATTTAATCCATTCCTTAGTGTACATAAAGCAGGATCCTTTTCCCAGATAGAGTATTCCCTGCTTAAAGAGCCTACTGCCATGGTGCAAAGTAGTGGAAATGTTTCAGAAGATCAGGTATATGTCCAAGCGCCTTCATATACTTCCAGGAAATCTGAGAGGTTGTGTTTGGTCAATCACTTTTCAAGGTAGTAGTGTTTCCTCCATTCCACCAGGAAAAGAAAGAGTAATTTGTAACCAGAAAGTTGAAGTGTATATTGAAAGGAGATGTCATACTTTGATATGAGACATGTAGTCCTCCCTCTTAAAAAGATGGCTAGATACTTCATAAGATAAAAAAGAGATTTGTCTTGTTCCTGGAATATGGAGTCCCTTATTGGCCTTAAGAGCCTACTCTAGAAGGAGGACTAAATTATGATCAGATTTCCAAAATACATTCTTAAAACTTACAAAACTGTAACAGCTTTGTAGGTTATGTCTTGCATGCTAAGAATTTATGAACTATCAACTGGTGACAATTTTCATAAAGAAAGAGCTGGCTTATGATAGGCATATTATGGATAAGTTTGCCTGTCTATGACTTGATCTTATATTTTAAAACTGCAACTATTTCCCCAAAGTGTGAGGGACAGACACGGAAGAAATACAGTCAGTTTGTGACTACTGAGTAGGAACAGGGGATTCAGAAAAACAGGATGATCTACATTCACATATTTACATGAATGGTGTCACCTTTCCAATCTAATTTTCAGGAAGACTTTCTCTTCAGAAAGGAGTTAAAGCTTCCTGATTACTAGAGACAGACATTTTGGCAGTCCCAACTCATAAAAAGCATTTCTTAAGCATAAAATCATAGAAATAGCAAAATTAGTTGCATTACTTTTGGTTGAAGTGAAGAAAAAAATCCTTATTTTTGAATCTTACAATTCATCTTATAAAAATATTTTACACACCACAGTTAATTTAGAGAAGTGTTAGTTTCTTTGCATTGTCTAACTTTCTAAGAGACTTCTCAGGATAATGGTCTTTATTAATGTTCAACACTTATCATACATACATGAAAGAAGAGAAAGAACCTTCCAGTTAGGATATGACTGGTTAAATTTGGAAGGTATAGGAACTGTAGTGGCATTTCTTCTCTAAGATTATTTTCACAAAATAAAAGATATCATGCAGTTCCAGAGATCTTAAGTTCTTATGGACATTTAGGCCTTTATAGGCTTTGCTATTGAACCAAGTGAAACTGTGGAAGATTTGAAATATATTAAGGAGTTAAGACTTCTGTATTCAAGTAACACTGACCTTTCAGTTGACTGCCACATACAAGAATTTTTTGTCGTTTTAAACTTGTGGACATATCCTTACCACTCTTTCAGCTCGACACAAACAATAAATAAAAGCTGCATCTGGCAGCTGTTATTTAATATGAATGATGTTGAGAACCCCTACATCCACCTCAGGTCTTTTTCCAAAATGCTGTCTTAGATTCTCAATATCATGTGCATTAACTTTTGTCCTTGAGAAAGAAGGAAGTCATCTGGCTGCCATCAGAGAACCCCACTGAGATTGAGGCGGCTGTTCTCTCTCATGCGTGTTTAGTTACCTGAAACACCCCAAACACTCAATTCCTATTGTCAAAAGACATACTCTCTCAGTTTCTTTTCCTAACAGGTTTCATGGTTAGGGGGCAGCCTAGGGAAGTAACCAAGAGCTGAGGGTGGAAACAGCATGTCTAGGCCTTCCATTATGAGAACCCCATCCCACCACACCCAGTGAGGAAGCAGAGCTGGGAGTAGTATGGTGACCATGAGCAGCCCAGAGCTGTGCGTCCATCCAGCAAGGCCATGATGGCAAGGAGGGCTGACTTCATCTCGCTAAATGACATTCTTCTCTGAATTTTGAAAATGAGTCTTTAACTCTTGGTAATATTTTTAGGTGCTTCAGACATACTTCCTGTATGAGCAAATGATGAAGCGAATTATTATGGGAAGAATAAAAGGTATGTGCTTTATGAGAAAGTTTTGGTTTTGGATGTTTATCTTTTCTTGCAAAGATAACACTTGAGTTATTTTGTGATTCCCTCAGAGGCTTATGCCTCCTGATATTATGTGCATTTGCTCTGAAAAATGTTTTATATACATTATGGAAATTATGTTGTCTGTTTAAGAGAAGAATATTTTCACGATAACCACATATTAGATATCTTATTCTTCAAGAGGTAGCATTTCTAGGCAACAGTGGTTGGTTGAGACTTTGTTGACATCCTGATGTTGCTGAAGTGCTAATCCAGTTGAAATATGTGAACGTGCAATACATGAGCCCTAGTTAAAGTTGGTGGGCTCTAAGGGTGGACTTCACTGTGCAGGAACCCCCCAAATTCTCATGCCCTCATGACCTCCAACCACTCATGCACCACGGCTGTTCTTGGGAATGTTTCACAGATTTAGCAGCTGTACTCCTCAGGTTGGTAGCTCTTTTTTCTCATGACCCATCGACCTTTGGGTCTTCATGCGTTATGAGTATCCATGGGAACTTGATAGGCTGTTATCCTCGCACAACACTTGGCCTAGTAGATTTCTCTGAGTACTGTTGAGCAGTACAATGTGTCCAGCACTGAAGATTGACTTGCCTTCCAAAACAGAATTATGTGACAATGATAGGATTAATTTTATCTTGTCTAATAAATTGATGACATAAAATGAACTTAAGGCAATCCATATCCTAGAAGTCTGGTGTTCTCTTAAGCAACATTAAATACTCCTGCTTATGTCCCAAGAAAGGAAAAAAATTAACTTCCACATTGGAAGAAAGAAGACTCATCAGCATATTATCAAAAGATGAAAAGAAGAAAATAATTTTCTTCCTTTCCAGTTTTGCAACCAGCTTAGTGAATATTATGACATGGGAAATGAGCTGTACTACACTTTCAATTAACTTTTGTGGAGAGATATTACTGTCTTGGGGATGTTTAGGAGTTTTAAAAAATAATAAAACATTTTTTCCACAAATTCTGAGAGAAATACCATTTCTACTGTCTATAGTGAAGCCATTTTAAGAGCTGCTTTTCATTAAGTATTTATACTATCTGCAAATTATTGTAAGTTTTGCTAATCATCTCCATTTCATTGCTTATTTTCACTCCTGCAGCATTAATTATAGACCAAAATATCCATATAATGAAACCATGGTAAGACAAAAATTACTTTTTTGGGACTATTGACCATGATATGTAGATGTGAGCTTTACTTTTTCTTCACTTCCACTTGTAGAAAAGGTTTTGAATGTTAACAGTGCTATTTCCTTACCCTGGTTATTATGGAACATATAAATTTAAGCTCCTCTTTATGGCCCATGTGCTGTTGCATGCAATCTAGTGCTATTACCAGCAGATATATTTTCACACATTCTCTTGCTTCAGCAGACAAAATTTTTGATTTATGTTTACAAGACAAAAGTTCTGCGTTTTTGCTTAGGCAAGAGAATTAAAGATAAGATTGTGTTCTTCACTGCTGTATTCTGCAATATTGCAACATCTGTTTTCCTATCAGTGTAGGAAAATACATGTGGTTTTGTGAAACCCACTATTTTTCAGAGAGAAAATCCAAAAATTAAGAACACCTTCTATTTGAGAATACTGATAGTTTTATAGTGTTTTAATTGCCTTTAGCAAACAGAAATCTGAAGATCTGAATCTGAAAAAAACATTGTGTGAAATATTAATTGTATAAAAAACATCTTATACATTGTTTTTTATTTTGAAGGCTTTTTTGTTTGGTTTCCTACCACTGCAGTGTTGCATATGGAATCCTTCATCTAGCTTCTGATCTTGAATATTCATTGTGTTAAGGACAGGCAGTAGATATCCTTTAAGGTTGTCATCGCCCACAGAAAAATGGGATCCATTCTCTTCAGGAAAATAAGGTGGAAAACACAGATGCTTGAAAATGTTTTTCCAGATTATGCTGTCCTGATCCTGTATGCAGTTCCTCTGAGCAGCAAAAATTATTTACATGCTAGTGTCTATGGAATCTGGTCCATCAGATACAGTGAAAATTTTCTACCGCTTTTCATTGTAAGCAGGAATGTGTAAGAGCAAGAGTTGGGAAGATTGGTGTGAGGATGAAGACAAATGGAACTGGAGCTATAGAGTAGAGATCCAAAGCCTAAAGCCAGTGGGCATAAATCCACCATCTCTAGTGCAATTACAAAGAATGACACCAATGCAAATTTTCTATTTTGACTTTTAGGCTGTATGAGGTTAAAGTGGTTGAATAATTTCAGGTCCTGCATATTTTTGTGGTTATAATTTAATTTTCTTTTCTTCTTGGATTTTCTTTAATGTTGAACTTATTTTCCTCATATAAATGATAGTTTTTTCAATGTTCAGGACAGTAAAGTTGTCTAAGAAGCTTTAAAAGATGGTTTTAATAAATATTTAATGTCTCTGTCAACCATCCTAATATATTGCTAATAGGAGGCCACTACATGGCTGAAATGTTCCATTTTAAATACTTGTTTGTTACTCTCTGATAGACCCAAATCAACGTTTGGTTATTCAAATAATTTTTCTTGTTTGTGATTTAGGTACTTTAAAAAATTTCGTGTTGTTGCTTGAACTGATTACTGGGGAATAATTCATCAAATGGAGCAAAAACATTCAGTAAAAATAGTTGAGCTCCTTTAATCTATAATCATACTCTAACCCTTGAAGTGTTGAAAACTGTTTAAACCTATAAAATACAAGTTTCTTAAGTAACTGTTTCAATTATGTGTTAACAGTCAATGGCTGCCAAGTGGGAAAACTGTGAAAGTGATCAGACACTGTCTCAGGCCTAATAAAGCTTCAAAGGCTAACCACATTATTGAAGTGATGAGGTGTTTAGACTTTAAAGCCTCACTCACAGCCTTCACCATCAGGCTCTGTATTAAATTTCTAATGGACCTTTCTGCACAAAAGGACCGAGGAAGCCAGGTATAAAAAAAGATTAGTAAGAAGTAGGTAAGGGAGAGATCAAAATATAAGTGGTTTAATCAGAATTATGTGGACTACAGATTAATTTTGATATGAAATATGATTATTTATACCAAATAAAAGAAGAAGAAAATTATAGGAACATTTGGAAATAAAGCATTGTTTTGTGAGTTCTAAGGAAATCAATCATTTCATTAATGGTTGCTATTCTGGCAGCTCTTAATATAAAACAAGGTCATCAGAAGCTTTGCCAGATAACCTCTGGCTCTTAGAGATTTTTTAAAAACATGTATAAATTACACTTCATGTGCAACTCTGACAGTCAAACACAAACAGTACAAATCTATAACTACTGCTTGCTAAATTGGTAGAATTTTTCACTGACAATTTGGTATATTATGAAATTGCAGTAAAGGTTAGTTCCATGTTGAAGTTGTTCAAAGTTCCCTTTAACTACTTCTCACAGGAGATTTTGCACAAAAGGAAATTTCAAACAAGATTTTAAAGAAATCAAGAGGCTGTTTCTATGTTAGAAAATTCAGAAATATTATGTTTCCAGTTCTCAGTTTTTTTTCTCAGCTACCATTCTACACATAGTTGGGTTTAAAAGTAATTTACTGAGTAATCACTACTGTGTTAAAAAGGTGGGGATCACATACCTGAGATAATTTTAGACTATACCTCCTTTATTATTAATTGTAAGAAAGCAAGCAAATAATTCAGGATAGGCTAAAAACCCATCAGATTCAATTTAGCTTCACTCGGTGTTTTAACCATTTTAATTGTTGAAAAAGCAGAGTGAAATAGCCAATACTGGTCTGCAGGATCAGTTCACATCTGAGGTGTAATTCTGCTTGCCATTTGGTGGGAGTCAATAAAGCTCTTTCTTGTCAGGATTATTAAGAGGCAGAGAGCCTGGAATAAAAATAAAAGGACTTACTAAGCCTCTTTGAAAAGTCATATGAGTGGTTTGATTAAATACCTGGACTGAAAGGTTCCTCTGAGTAGAGGTTCTTGCTCAGAGAATGTGGTGGCGAAGGGCCTGACCCTGAGAAGTGGTTCTGGCAAAGAGGGACATGGTGTGGGCCAGCATCTGCTTGCAGGTTCTGGACTTAGAAAATGGAAGAGGAACAGGCAAAAGACAGAAAAATATATGCGTACTGTAGAATATGCTATAGGCATGCTAATGCAAGAAAATCTGTCTATTCAAAATTGTTATCACACATTTTCTTTGACAAATTTGACCCACTTGTCTACTTTCCCAGGTGACCCTAGCAATTTTGTTGTAAATCCGGTTCTACTGTACCATCTAAGCATATCCTCCATTTCAGTTCTTCACAATGATTGTCTCTTATATTGATTATCTTACAACCAGGTTAGCCACACACATTTCTTGACTGATCTGATAGCAGGAGGATACTCACTCACACTCAAGAGAATAAGGTGTCTATATATATATATATATATATAGCATAAAATACAGATCAAGAGCCCTAAGCAGGAATCAGTCTGTTTGACACTTCACTCATTTTCCACATTTTTCCCTCAGAGCTCCAGCTCTAAGCCAACTCCTGCACTGTACAAATTGTAGTTGCAATTTGTAACTGTGTTCTCACTATTCTAAAGATGGGTCTGGGTGCTAGAACCTGGACTTACAGTGGAGCCAGGAACCTTAAAGTCTTCAAACACACTGTACTGTAAAACTCTCCAGCTTATAGACACTTCCCCTCCTGCCCCCCAAATGATCATCAAACATGTACTATAAATAAAACTTGATGTGGTTAAGACATAACACATGGATATGCTATAGAAAGATGTCTTAGTCTTCTTCACTGGTTTCTTAATTGTCACTTTTCTGAAACTTGCTTGTGGCTGCACCAAACCACTGAACACCTCCCAGGAGTTCTGCACTAAGTATGTTTTATTTATTATTTATGTTAAGTATCATAGATGTACATGTACAGATATGAATGAAAATATTTAATACAGCCTTAATAAACTCTGCCGAGCTGTGTTCTGGCTGTCTAAGAAACTTGTTAAGTTACAGTGTTCCTCAGCCCAGCAGAGGAATAAAGCACAACAAAGTCTGTTTAACACAGGTAGATCACTCAGGTTTAAAACGTTAAGTGTCAATCATTAATCAGCCAGTTAAGGCACGACATATTATTCTTTTAAATGTTAAATGTTGTTAGGAAGTTAACCAAGACTTATTAAATTATTTATTTTTACTTACTCACTTTAGGTCTTGCACGTGTTATTTCAAAATCCCTTGGGTGTGAGAGGAATTTAAACCTAATTGTGGCTTATTTAGTTTGTTTATAGAGCTAACAGTTTTCACTTCTGTGTCTTTACCTTACCTATGTAAGAAATTACTCTTCTGTGAAATTAAAATTGTAAAAATAACCAAGTTTGAAACAAATAGTAAGATTATTGCTTGCAGTATGTTACAACCAAAATGCCTAGTGAAAACTATACTCTCTCATGTACATTTTTGTGTAAATAAATTACTTTATTTTCCAAAGCCAAATTTTACTGTCATCCACACAACCTGTAAGATTTGAATGGGTAACATACATATAGTAAGTGTCAGGATATTTTTATTTGGACTTTTTCTCTTAAATGTGTGTACAAAGAGGGATATGGAAATAAGCTTGCAAGAGTGTAGTTAGACTATGTCATGTAAGAGATGAAGATGCTGGTAAATTTTTTTGACAAATAATATGCAATTCCTACTTTTTATTAGCTGTCTCTTTATTAATCACTCTCTACAACTGCCTGAAAGGAGATTGTAGCCAAGTAGGAGTCGGTCTCTTCTCCCAGGCAACCAGCAACATAACAAGAGGACAGTCTTAAGCTGCACCAGGGAGGTTTTGGTTGGACATTAGGAAGAAATTCTTCCCAGAGAAAGTGATTAGGCACTGAGAGATGGTGGAGTCACAGTCCCTGGAGGTATTTAAGGACATTCTGGATGTGACTCAGTGCTATGGTCTAGTTGACACAGGGTGATGTTTCGTTATAGATTGGACTTGATGATCTCAAAGGCCTTTTCCAACCTAATGGATTCTGTGCTTCTGCGTTACAATTTCAAAATGAGCTTGCGTGACCCACAGTGCTAAGCTCCACCCCACTCTGCACCCATGACACTCTGTAAACAACAGAAGTGAGGGGAACTTTTTTGCTTTTGGAAGACTCATGTTAATTCACCCAATGGGGTTAAAAATTAAGAGTTTGTTAAAATGTTACAGCTTTGAACTGCACAAACATCTTTTTTTTACATCTTTCCGTGTTATTTAAAAGACTTTTTTCCCTTAAGGCAAACAGTAGAGATACCTTAATTTCAGCAAGACTTTTTGTGAGGGTTTGACAAGATTCAGTCTGTCACCAACCCACTGAAAAGAAAGTGGGTTTTGAATAAAGGCATTCTTATGTGTCCTTTTTTATCTTCAGCCAGGAAAGTTTTAACTCACATGACAGAATTAATCTTTTCACCAATGTAGCCTCACAAGTGTGCTAGTCTAACCAATAAACTAAACAGGCTGAAACCTAGTCTCTGGCAGGAAGGCCAGCTGGCGTGCAATGGTCTGTAGCCATACAATTAAACTTTGTTAGCCTCCAAAAGAGTGTGGTGGCAGGCAAAATAATTATTGGAACGATCCCTTGCATGTGCTTTTTCCTGAACCTGGCACAGAAGTTCTTTGGGAGTGTAATATTTGTTTAATTTAAAAGCCCGGCAGGTCTCTTCCAACAATAGATGGTCCAGTCAGAGTGTTCAAAGCTGAGCTCTTGCTTTAATTACTTTGCTAGTACAGACATAACTAAAAAGACAGAACATAATATTTCCTTTAAAGCTGACTTACGAAATAATGAGTTCTACAAAGCAGAGGTTGTAGAGAGTAAAAAGCAGAGTGATGGAATTGGGAGGAGGCAAACTGCTGTGTTGGTTTTGGCTGGGGGGAGTTGTGTATATCTGTGTTTCAACACTTATCTCTTTAAATAACAGACTTTACATTTTCCCTCTGAAACAGTGGGCTGTTAGTATGTATCAGGTATTTTTAGCCAAGCACTACGAAAACTTGCAAATGATATCCATAATTATTTTTAAATAATCCATATTTGGATCCCATTTTGCAGTATCTTGGTACTCTAATAATCCTCCACTTCATTTTGATAAACTATCTATTTGGAAAATCTTATAAAAATACACACTATATAACAAAATTAACCTAACAAATTAATTTGTAATTCATGTGAAGGCCTTTTAAATCTTTTTCCCCAAAAACAAGCTGGTAACTGGGTGGATTCTAACTTAATTAAATCAACTGGGTAATTTCTTGGATCATATGAAATTGTTCCTGAAGTATGAATTCCAGAGCAAATGTCACGCCTTAAAGAAGTACATTATCAGACTACATTTTTTGCGGGTTGTTTTGGGTTTTTTAAAATATTTTGAATATCAGAGTTATCTGAAAACTGTGCAATCCCTGACTGAACTGTTAAAAAGGCCTCTTGCTGGCCTTTATAAGGAGCTATTTTTGTCTAAGAGGTCAGTTTAAACTTTTCAAGTGCTGCTAATGAAGCAGAACTGCTAATGATTACTCTTCATTTTTTCCTTCAACTTCAAGAATGAGTACAGAATACAGATGAGTCAAAATCCCAGTGTGTCATACACAATAAGACTGCAGTGGTAAAGAAAGTTTATCTTCACTTTCATAGAGGTGACCTAAATCACCTTAATACTTCTGATTTGCAGAGAAGAGGAGAGAGGAGAATTTCCTAGGTAGCATTTCTCTGAGGAAGATTCACACTTAGACTGATAGAAGATCCCACCAGCTCTGAGTACCCCTTCCATTCAAAATCTTTCTGTCCTGATGGAGTGCCCAAGTTTTTTAGGGGGAATTATGTAACTAGAAAGAGACTTTTTTTTTTTTTTTTTAATTTTTGCTTCCAGTGATAGCTTAGGTTTTGGTTTTTAGAGGCAAAACAGCTTCTTTAATAAAACCATGGACCTGATTTCCAGTAATGTCTCCAAACAAACTAAATATTAAAATCAAAGTTGATCCGCAGCTGGTGCCCATTGGGCTGGGTTTGTGTGGGATCCTCATCTAGCTAATTCCTATTTGCTGACAAGCTTTATCAGTTTGGAAGTACCTTTTCCTACATTTTCCTTTGCACAAAGATGACCATCAAGCTTGATTGCTAAGTTTAGGTATAGATTATAGGACATAAGATGTAATCACCACTGTAAAGACTAGAGTTATTTTTATGGATTTTTTTTTTTTTAATATATGTCTTCAGGGTATAGTAGTTTTAATACTTATAATTTTTTTTTTTTACCAGTCCAATCTTTGATTTGTTGGATAGAAATTTAATTTTGTTTCTTTGGTTTGGAAACAAGCACAGTACTGAAATATGAATTTTTTTTTTTTCAAATATGAAATTATAGGATACTTTTGTTTTCTCTCCTGGGAGAGAGAATTTGTAGCTTTCTTCTTTTTAATATCCTTTAAAAATGTAATAGAAATTTTGTACTGCAGCAGCAACAACAAAAAAGGATGACTACAGCTTTTATGCATCATATATCATCCTGTAAATTTCTGTGAACTAAAACGAAATAATAATTTTTCCTCTTACATAGAAATGTTTACAGACATACAAATCTTAGTTAATACTTTTTTCATTTGGAAGAAAGAACTTATAAATCTCTGACTGATTTCCTTTTGAAATCCTATACCTCATACTTGGCAAGAGGCTGTATGATAGCTTGGAATCTAGATTCCTGCAAGTTTTAATGCCTATTTCTCTAACTGTGTGCAAAAGCCTAAAGTGATTGAAACTAAATTGTATGGCCTATTAATTATAAGCATTGTAAATCATGATATTTGATAATGTGATGCATGGCAATCTATAGTGAGTTATTGTGTGTTTGTACTTTACCCTATGTTTTGTTTTCCCTGCCACTCTGTTACCATTTGCCTCAGGATTTCAGACCTCTTGTCCTATAGCTCTGCTGTAAATATTTGACCTCTCATTTGTCTGTTTTCTCCTGCTGAGCCTTTTCCTCTTCTCATAAAAGTCAGCTGGGGAGACAACAGGCCATTGAGATATGGCCTGCCACTGGCAGCTGCCAAAGTTGTGCTGCACAGCGCTGCCCCTCTGCAGGTCACATCCCGACAGAGGATGTTGCCAGTGCGGCAGGCTCCAGACAGAGGGAGACTTCTTCAGCATTACTAAAAAGGGCAAGGGTTGTTTTGCAGCCAGCTTGTATTGGGAAGGGACTAGTGAAATGAGGCAGAGGGTGTAGCACCTTGCCTGCCTGGCCTCAAAGGCTCAGTGTAAAATCTGCTTGTGACACTAGCTTTCAAAATTTGTTCTCCCCAGATGAAAAATGTACAATACTTCCAGCCTTTTAGTTATATTAAGAATCTTTCCTTTCCCCCACATTCATGTCTGTTGCATTGCAGAATGTTTTGACCTTTAAAAACAAGATTATTAAAACAATAGGCTAATAGCCTAGAGGATTTCTGTAATCCATATGTGTATTTATTCTGCTTTGGTTGATGAAACAGTTGGAAATAGAATGAAAGGTTCAGATAGTTTCTTACCAGCTTGAGACATCACATTAATTTCAGGAAGAATATAAACTGAAGTAAATTACTCAAAGAAAAATACACGACTGTACAGCCTTTGGGAGAGGCTATTTTCATTATTACAGCATATAGGTTAGATCACAGGTCTGGTAGCTCTAACACAATTTAAAAAAATTTGAATTATTACATACAGGGAAAAAGCACCAGAAGAAAAAGTAAAAAAAATCCCCTCCAGAAAAGAACAATTTTTTTTTTTCTATATAGCATTTAACAGCATAACTTTCTCTAAATGAGTCTTTAAGTGGCACAGATTGATATAGCCCTACAATGGTTCTCTCTGACCTTTGCACTGCCTGGGTAGAACAAAACACGTGTGCTAGGTGGTAGCAAGAGTTCTGCTCTTACAAACCCTTAAAGAACATCCTGCCAAAGATGGTCTCCTAATTTAG
Organism: Dryoscopus gambensis; assembly: GCA_013389985.1. Taxonomy (NCBI): domain Eukaryota; kingdom Metazoa; phylum Chordata; class Aves; order Passeriformes; family Malaconotidae; genus Dryoscopus; species Dryoscopus gambensis. The sequence goes on along the minus strand of WEIT01018825.1, from coordinate 26,749 downwards.
CTAAACTATATGACCAAGGTGTTACAGGTCTGTTCCAGAGCAAACTTCTAGCACATTTTTGTGCATAATATTCTCATTTTCTCCTTCAAGACTATCTTTAATTCCCAAACCAGAGAAAGCTTCTTATCTTTCCCATTACAGTGACTTCTCAACAATGTTCTTACCATGATTTCTTTGCAGTTCTCAGTAAATTGATGAGGATATATATTTTCTTTTGTTTCTCTGGCTCCTTCTCTTCAGGAATACTTGTTTTCTTCAGAAAACACACAGGCTTGGAGAACATGACGAAATGATTTTCCTCACTGGTCATTGGATGCCTGGCCTGTTATCATAATTACTTGCCTGGGCCAGTACTGGTTACTTCTGGAAGAAGCCATTTGGGCTTTTTGCTCTTAGTTTTTACCAGACAGTTATTATTTACCACTGCCATGCAGGAGCCACTTCTGACATGCCTGGATGAGATGGAAAATATCACCAGCTAAACCATTCAGCTGAGTGAAGTGAACCTCTCTTCACTTACCTGGAGAGAGCAAGGTAAGTGTTGATGTGTCAGACATACTGTGATTTATTGTAACTCCATCAAAGTGAGCTGTCAGGCACTCTAATACAGGTACATACCAGTACTGTTTTCATGATCTCCAAAGACTTTATAAAAATATTACTGCATAGCCTTTTGTAGACTATTTAGTTGGTAATTGGCTGCAAGCAGGTATATACTTCCCTCACCAAATAAAAGAGAGACATTAAAAACTGTAAATAGAAAGTTATCTTGAAGACAAATGCTCTATTACAGCATTTGGCAGAAACCTTCTTACAGCTCATGCCAAGATCATCATGCAATAAAGCTTCAGAAAAATTGGTTAAATAAAGAGTTATTATGTTATAATCATTTGTCAAAAAAATTGTTCAATGTTTCTGCTAAATGCAAAGTTGCTTTCCAATTGATTTTTATATAGCTAGGGGAAATAATTAGGATTAGAACTATGGAAGATTAGAAACCCATGGCAAATCCTAAAACTAAATGAATGCATTTTAGTATATGGCTCTCAGTGCTTTATGACTGGCAACAGAAATTTGCATTGTAAAGAAGGCTATAGGCAAATTATATGTTTCTATATTTATCTTTATTCATACTACAAGTTTCGCTTAATTATTGAAGCAGAAATCTACAATAAAAATCATGGGGTTTAATTAATCCACTTCCCTGATTATAATCTGTCAAAAAACTTGAGATAGCAAGTAAAATCAATTTTGTCAGTTGCATGTTGTTGCAACATATTTGATAAGTTTTTATAAAAATAAACAAGAATTGTTCTTACACAAAATGTGTTTTCCAGTGTTTTGAACTCACTTAGAAGCCATTAGCTTCAGGCAATAGACAAAAGTTGCTGAGTAGGCTTTGAAAGCAGATAATCATCCTCTATCTCAGCTTCAGTCTGCTATTAGATTTTAGTTAGCATGAAAAAGGAAAAACATGAGGAAAAGGCATTGGTCATGAGACCTGAATGTTCACTGTTTTCATACAAGCTATGGAAATTCTGGATGTCAGTAACCTGGAGACACTTCTGGAGATGCATTTGATCATATTTCCTTCAATATAGGCTTTTAAAATAGTTGTTTCTAATTTTGTGGCTGCTTGCATCTCAGTTAGTCAGAAGAGATGATTAAATGAATATGCACTTACATATACAAACATTTTTTGATTTTTTTTTTTTTCATCTGGAAACCTTGGTCCAGGACTGAACTGGAACCAGGGATCAGGAAAGATAGAAAAATTGTTTTTTTCAGTTTTGCAAATAATAGGTATTTCACAGTCATTCTTCAAACTTCACAGAAAAGAGAGAAGAAAATTCCGTATGTGGGAGGATAATTCTGCTGAAAGCACTGTTCAGTACTAAAATGTCAAAATGCCTTTGAAGCCACAGCCACTGTTCCACCATGGAAGAAAAAAAACATCTAAAATCTTCACAGAACTTCTGTGGCCAGGGTGGAAAACATTAATGAGGGACTGAATTTATGAACAAATAGATTACTGCTTGGAGGTAATCACAAGGTACAGGTAGTCTTACTCACAATTTCAGCAGTTTCCATGAAAGTTTTAACCTTTTCCCAAAGAGAGTTATTCTTGGACATCCTGAATGGGTCAAACTAAAACTAAAAATTAAAAAACAAAACCCTCTAAAAGTTCAGAGAAGTCGTCAGAAAAAATTCCTATGAGAGCCCTCTTCCCTAGTGTTAGGACAAAAGTGGAGTTTAACCATCCAGGTCTACTGCCACAGGGCTGAACACTGGACACAGTGAAATCCTTGGCTGCACTCACTGCCCAAACTGGCCATGTTGGCTGGACAGGAGGAGCAGGTCTGTGACTGAGCACCAGCCCTCAGTCTGAGTTGGAACAACCTGGTGTGTATGTTAAAGAAGCCTAAGGCTTATTATTTACATGGTGTACCAATTATATTAAAGACTCAAAGATCACCTGGAGAACATTTGAGTTCACAACCCAGGCTCCCTCAGCACATATTACAGCTGGGAGAACTGACTGCAATTTTTTCCCAGCAGATTTTTCCCAGATCTGTTACATAAGTCTGATACTTCCATTGCCAAGTGTGTGAAGTAACATTTTGCTTTAAACTATCAGAGCTGCAGAAAATTAGCTGGAACACAGATAAGAACTGCAACAAACTGATTTTTCACTTTGGCTTTTGAGGTGCCAACCACAGCAGATGGAAAAAGGGGTAGCTAATAAGTTTCATGTCTAAAACACAGCTTGCTCAGCCCACTGGTTGGTGACCAACCTACTAAAATTGCTTCTAGTCAGTAGAAACTAAAAAACATAAAGTGATGCAGAACAAAAAGTTTGCTGCAGTGGGTCACTTACTGTGCAAAGTTGCCCTCATAAGGTTGGTGGCCTCAGTTCCAGGATGGAGCACCTGTTAACATTACCTCTCAAGACAAAATGTGCCCAGACTTCCTGCAGAATAAGCAGCCTATTCAGGCTGCAGGCTTACTGCACTGTGTGTTTCATTATTATTATTCATGTTTTAATTGTTATTATTTTACAGTGCCCAAGAGGAATGTAGGGGTTTTGTCATCTGCTAAAGACACAATTAGAAGAGCTGGGCTCAAAGGAGCAGCAGACACAGATGGTATATTGGCAGTTAAATTTATAAAACTCTTCTCTCAAGTCTTGCCAGCAAGAGAAATAGCTTGTCTGCTTTTTCTATTTTTTCTTCCTTTTTTTTTTTTTTTTTTGCTTTAAAGCAAACAGTTTATTTCAAGAGGAGTATGCTGTAGTTGAGCGAGTAGAGAGTGGCATGATTTGGTCTCTCAAGTTTTGACATTCAGAAAGAAAAAGAAACTAAAATTATTTTGACTGAGTCACAAATAATTTATTCATATGTTCTTGCCACAGAGAAAGCTCTACTAGTTTCTAAGCCAAATAATCTGTGCCATGTGTCCAGCTTCTCTCTTCTGTCTGTCACGTTTCCAGTTAACCTTGTTAACTGGCTTAGTGGAAAAACACTGGTGTAAGGTAACAGAGACAGTGACCTGCCAGATGACCTGTGCAGATCAGATGAAGAATATCAATTTCAGGGTTGATTGGGGGTGTGAATAAGACCACTACTGCTAATAAAAACTAGGGTTTCTTACAATCACACCCTCACAGCAAAGCACTAGCCTTCTGAGGAACTGGTAGCTGAACTGAACTGCAGATGAGAGTGCAAGTGATCACATACCAGAAGGAAAAAAAAAGTTTACTGAAAGGGCAAATAGTAAGGCTGTCAGAGAGCTAGGATTACTTGTTTAAATGGCATTCTGGGTTAGGAAGCAGCTGGACTTAAATAAGCAAATAATGCTTAGAAATGAGTGTTGTGCTCTGTAAATATGACGATACAGAGGAGTTAAAGGATTTAACAACCAAAAAGATATTGCAGAGTTCTCCTTTTCTGCTGGTAGGGCATGCAACCTGTGAATATTTAGGTAATATTACATTATAGTTCACAAGTATTATGTGAATGAAAACTGTCCCCAGAAATGTCTTTTTGACGTAGGATAGCTTGAATACACTTTTGCTCCTGGCAGTGGACCAAATTCTGCTGGTAGGGCATTTTAAGTGTTAGAAGCCCTGTTTTCTAGGTGGAGTAGTTAGTATTTGAAGGCTCTGCTAAGCTGCATACTGAGGTACCTTTTTTTAAGGACACATGATTTAGCTACACTAGTTTAGTGTCCTCTTTTCTCTAGTGTCTCTACAGGACAGTTTATCCTGCGCAATTTTACTCAAGTACTGCATGGATGGGCGAAAGCAGAGCCTCGCTCTTGCTCTCCTCATGCTGCCTGTGCACTGTGGAGCAGGGCCAGGCATGCTCATGAGATCTTTTCTTGCTAGGCTCCAATGAGTTCTATAGACCTGGTGGAAACACATGTGGTTTAGATAGGAAGCAGGGAAAAAAGGAAAAAAAGAAAGGTTTCTGAATTCTGCCATACTTTTCAGCCACTTTATAGAGCAAATGGAACTTTGCATTTATTCCAAAATGTAAAAGGGCATGGCTTGTTTCAGAGAAGTAATTCTGTTTTGTCTTTCCCAACCAACTCATTGCTCCAAGCAATGGGAAGTACATGTGCTATACCACACAGGAGGAATTTCACCAGTGAAGTGATTTGTTTGTAAATTCCCAAAAAAGAACCCCCAATTTTATCACTACATTACTCTGCTTGCTTTCTTCAAAGAGGTCAAAAGCACAACTAACTATGCAGAAGTAAAGCTAAACAGTACAACTTCCCAGTGGATTTATATAGAAACATGATTAGGAATCTGGGTCATTGCAGGCCCATAGCTTCTACTGTCCCTTTTAAAAATTCATCATCATCATCATCTGGAATACATCGCTGGTGTACATTTTCTCCCTATCATATCTGTGCAAAAGCCCCCACCTGATGCCTCCCAGTTAGTTGTACCCTTGTTACAATTTAGCTTAAATAGCACATGTCCTGCCCTGTTGTTTATATCTCTGCCAAGTTATGCCCAGTCCTCTCTTTGCTGAAAGGCCTTTTCTTTTTTTTCAGTATCTTAAATAGAATAAAAGGAATTATTTAGGTATTGTGTTATTAATAAGAAGAATAAAAAAAAACCCCTAAACCAAAAACCAAACCCAACTAAAACCAAAAAAAGAGATAAAACCGCCCACAAATTCTACTGACATTATTATGCACAGTTTGATTCTGTCTTGTGCCAGGCAGAGAGCTCCATGAGAACTGCCTCCCTGACTGGATGATCTCCAGATAGTTCTTTTAGCATTACATTTTATGGAACCCCATATGCTGTAAATCTCTGGAGCCTGAGCACAGTGCTAGCACTGCTTCTAGCTGTGCACTCTGAAACGTGCTCTCCACAAGTGCACAGCTCACATTTGACACCCTTCTGTGAAGTCAAGACCCTACATCTCAGTACCAAGGCACAAAAATCCATGTGGGCTGCCCTGATGTGGAATGGAAAAGTATTTAGCCTGGGATCAAAAGTCACATCCAAACACTGTAATTTCATAATATGTCAATTTAATAGCATGATATCAGCTGGAGACCACAAATGGTGCATAGAAAGATTTCCCAAATTACCACAGCTTGTAGGAAAACCTTTGACAGCTTGATTACAATAAATTATTATGGGCTAGATCAAGCATCAAGATTTAGAACTCCACCCTAAATATTAAAAAAAAAAAAAAAAGAAGAAGAAACAAACCCCAAAAAATCCCATAACACTTTAGAATTTTAGAAAACTTAATTTAAAGTGTGTGAGATCCGTTGCACGGATACGAATTTTCCCCATGAATAGAATCAGAACATGAATGGAACAATATTCCAGTTTGATACCAGCTACTTTCCCTACCTTGCCAGTAAAGAAAAGAACACTGAAGAGCTAAATATATTTGCTCTCTGAAAAAGATCATTAGAGATATGCAATCCTCCATAGGCCTGAAGGTTTTTCTCAGAGGCACTGTAGACAAGAGCTTCCCTTATTGTACAGAAAATAGAAGAAATGAGAGGTTTTCTTCTTCCCAGAAGAAAGAGAAGTCTCTGTTCATTGTAATATGAGGAAACACAAAGGTCCAGATGGGAATAATCTGGGTACAAAATGTAAGATTAGTGAGGAAAGGTGTGGGTGCCTCCCCCCAGGTTTGAAGCATCTTGTTGGAAGGAAACCTAAAGCAGGAGTTGCAGTGGGAGGGTTTAGAAGCCACTGTAGCGGAAGCAGGGAGGATGAGAAGACATCCAGCCTTGGCCCTGATGTATGGCTTCCCTACACAACAGACCTTTGCTTCCTGTGCACTGGGGAGGAGTTTGTAGATATCTTCATCCTTACCAGTGTTATCAGGCACATTTCCAATGCCCACATTTATGCTGAGAAACAAACTAACACCAGGAAAAGACCCCTAGCTCAGAAGCTGGAAGGTACAGACAAGCTTGTGTGCACTTTCCTGACAGCTAGCGTCCTCTGTGCTAAGTTGTCTTGCAATTAATTTTGAATTTCCTTCTGGGATTTTCCTCTGATCAGACTATTTTTTGCATGTATGTTGTTTTGTTTTGTTTAATTTTGTTTTTTCTAAGTTCAAAGTTTCTGATGTAAATTAAGGATATATAGCAGTGATACACCTAAAGCATGAAATTGAGGGGCGGTATCACATAAGATCCTGTGCAACACAGGTGAACCTCTGGGAAAACCCTGCTCCTCCATACAGAGTCAAACTCTGTTTCTTTATTTTGCTTCTTCCCTGATGGCTTTTGGGATCAGTCCCTGTGTTAAAGGATTTCCAGAACAATAAATAGGAATGTTTTTGAGAGAGCTAACCAGAGCAGCCCATAGGAAGAAGGGGTCTAAGGACCAGCAGGGTGGATGATCAGAGCTCCTGTACCCTGGGTCAGTCCCTGGTTTGGCAGAATAGACGTGTCCATTGGAATTGTTGGCCTGCGTAACAAACACAGAGAGACATGAAATAAGGCAAAGGTTTTCAGAGTTTATTGTCAGTTTCACAATTGATACTAAAATGCTCACAACTTTGGACTAAAATAAGAGCTTCTTCAGAGATTACCTTTTTGTTAAACCTTTTACTAAAAAAATGATTGTTTTTAGGACCCTGAGACTCTTCTCATCTAATTTTAGATGTATGTATTTAACCTGTTCTTCTATATTTATATATAATCAATGAGGAAAATACAGTCTTGTCACTCCTGAATTCTATGGAGCAAAAGGCTTTTATGGTATAACACCATTAAGATACTATAGTTTAAATGAGTGTTGATTTAAAATTAGAAAGTGGTTTAATTCCTTTCATAATTTGCAATATTCCTCCAGAGATATTTCTGATAATGTTGTTGATGTCTACATAATATTTAAATGCAAACCACACACTAATTATTTACAAGAAGTACTACACACACAAAGATAAAGTCAAAAAAAAAGATCTGAAAAACACCCTGCCTTGATTAAAGATAAATCCTCTTTTTTCAATAAAATATAATTCATTACTGTGATTTATATTGTGCTTGCAGCTAGTTCAAAGGATCATGTACTTTTTTTAGCACTTTCATGTAAACAACTCAAATTCTTGCTCTTGGTGAATTGTATTAGTTTTGTGGTGATGCATCAGGAATTTCATAAAACAATGAAATGTCATTATTTTTTGGGTACTTATATATGTAAGTGTATCCACACCTAGACGTCCCAAAGCTCTTTGATCAAATCAGCAAGAGGATGTGACAATCTTTGATACGTCAAAGATATGAATAATGGAAAAGGACTCTGGAGAGGAAGGGAAGACCTAACTGGTGCCACATCTGGAGGAGAGTGTCTAATCTGACACCTGGGTGCTCATGTGTGAGGGAGGGGTTGGAAATTCCTTGACTAGTACTTGAAATATACGAGACACCAGAGAATCCATATGAGAGCTACAAAGCCACATGATGCCAGACTTCCTTAATTCTCATGAGGTTTATAAAGGCCATGGATTTGCAGCCAGGAGGCAAATTTTGACCTGGTAAATAGCAAATAAACACTGAAGTGCTGTGAGTGTTGGCTCTGTGCCTGAGTGCTCCAATAAATGTTTGACCTCTGTACAACTAGAGAGATGAGGCGTTCCCAGGTGTGAGGTGCATTACCAATGTTACTTTAGTACAGACCTCAGTCTTACCATGCTGGTTTTCACCCCTTTCTGGTCAAAATGTTCTGAGTTACCCAGGATTCACTTTTTAAACCATCTAAATTAAACCAGCTTATTTTCCCCAACCCTGGGGATCCCTAACATATTTCACTCAAAATAGGATTAGACATTTTAAATAGTTCATCCCAGAAATCCAAGTTGGTTCATCTGAACTGTGAAAAGGAAGATTATCAGCAAATTGGTGACTGAGTGTGTCCAACAGCTGGGACACAGCCAGCAACTGGTGACCCTTGCAGTGGGAGCAGCTGTTTCACTTACCCTTCCATCCTCGGAGAGCAGTGTGGGGATGTGCACACTGAAATGTAGCGGACTCAGGACTGGGCAACTCCTCATCTCCTTTGGGTGCCTTGAGAAGTGAAGCTTCTAGGAGGTAATGGTAATAGAACGTGATGGTGTGAATTAATAGGTTGGAGGTAGGCCTGTCTTTTGGGTGGTATACCCTAACCAGTCAATTTAGATGAGGTAGGTAATTTTTAGAATACTAAATTAGAGAAATATCACTCTTCAGATATATTAGTTCTGTTATTTTTAACTGTATATGTGTGAAAATACCCATAAATATATAATTGTGGAAGACGTTTTCTCTGGACAACTTTGACTTTCAAAAAGTCCCAAAGATTTCAGAAAGAAAGGCTGCATTTACATTGTATATCAGCTAATCCTGCAAGAATGAAGGTGATAGTGGATTTAAAGGTAATCTCTTGCTATTCTCCAACATGGACTGATAGTAAAATCATAATATCTTGTAGTCTTTGAAACGGAAGTGTTTGTTCCAGAGAGAATCTTCATATTAATAAGAACATGTTCTCTTACTTTAATCTCTATATCTTACAATGACACTTTAAAATATAAATGAAGAAATGTACAGTATGGAATTCCTATATTCCTGTCTATATTTCAGTGTATGTACATACATTTCCTATAGATGGATCATATATTGTAATTTTTAGAATAAAATAACAAAAAGTCAATATGTAGAGGATTGCAAAAGGACTATTAATGGCTGAAAATTCATCATTGTGCTTGATAGGGAAATAACTGTAACAAAAAAAAAAATTGTTTCACCCAGTAACAACAAAAGATGTTATTAAGGGAGTAATTTTATAGTATTTTCTGAATTTAAAAAAGTAATTATTAAACAGAGATTAATTTATCTTTTAGAAGTGAGTAAAATGAACGACTCTGAGAAAATATTTTTGTAATGTTGACAGCAAGAAAATTTATTCAAACTTGGGATTAAATTAAGTGTAAATTTGAATTTGAGGACGGAAATGATCTTGCCTTTCTATGCAACATTATGCCCAGGTCTAAGTCCCAGTATTGAAGAACAGTAAAATACAATGAGTATTGAAACGATGCTCATGATTTAAATTCACATTAGCGTAGGTTTTCCATTCATAAGAAAGGAGGGTGTTGTTGGAGAAATTTTCTAGTCTGGTGATAAGGATATGACAAAATACTGTTTTGGAAGTCAAAGTCACAAAACATTAAACTTGGAAATGAGATGACAGGTCCTAGCAGCACAGGAGTAGCAATGCAGCTAAACACCACACACCCAGAGTGATGGCACTTGCCATTAGGGACTTTAGAATCAGATTTCATATAATTTGAAAGGAATTTATTTAAAAGCAATTTTTCCTGTTTTGTGTGGTTGTGTTTGAATGATTATATCTATGGCAAAAAGGGGAGGGAGGAAAGGGAGGGTTGTTGGGATAGCTCCTTTGCTTTTAAAATCTTTGAGTTTCATCCCCTCTCTTTGTGGGCACTCATATAGGACTCAACATGCCAGCACTCAACTTTATTTAAAATTAGCAGTTAAAAATAAACCATTCTTTAAAGCTTAACAATGATTTGTTTGTGCACCATTAGCTCCAGAGAAGTCTGCATGTATCTGTTGAAAATTTGAGGGTTTTTTTCCTTCTGCAGTATGAAATACTAGCTATTGTCAAAGATGAGACAATTAACATCATAGTCCCATGTGTTGACAGGTTACACAGAATTTTAATTTTCAGATGGCTGACTAGTGTTAAATGATTACTAATCACTGGATTTAGGGTTATGGAGGCTTTGTTTATATCATAGGTCTTGGTGAAGACATCTGGGTACACTTCACTATACCTCACATGTCCACTGCCTGCCTCTTAATACTTTGGTCCAACACTGATCTCATCCCTACTGTGGATGTGAAGCTGAGTCCATCAAGTAATAAAATTACTTTTAATTTCTTTGAATGTAACACAAGTTTTCTGGGTGAAACATAATGATTTGTGATGTTCAGTAGGTCTGACTATAACAATTAAATCCCAGGAAAATTAACAGTGGGCATAAGGAAGTATTCAACAACAGCTGGCCACCCAAATTCTTGTTCAAGAAGAAAATTTTAAAAGTCCAAATCTTTTCTTGTCATTTCTAATAATATTTCCTTACCACCTACTGCACCTTGTTATTTCTGTACGAGGCTTGTGCAGACCTCCTGAAAAAGAATAATGATGACTTTACTTCTGCCACATCTCTTTTGGAAGATTCTGTTTCTGGAAAGAAATTAATTTTAAGGGAAGAAAGTTCTTATGAACATTCTAGTTTAAAATTACCAGCACTACAGGGTTTTTGCCTCTGAATATCTGGGAAGTACAGTAGGTGGGTCATTAACTGGATCTGAGAGGGCAATATGTACAGTCCTCTCTAATCTCTCTGCCTTGATTCTCTAAAGAAAATTATAGTAACTCTGACTCTTCAGCTGTGATTTCTGAAGAGGTTAATCTCTTCCCTGAAGAGATTTGACAAGAATTTAATGGACTGACCGAACGGATTCATCTAGATCTGTAGCATTCATCCTCCCTTTTCTTCAGTGTTTCTCCTTTTCTTCTCTTACAAGTCTCTGTTGATGTGCTGTCTGACACAGTAGACAGGTCTATTTTCAGGCAGTTGTTAGATCTTACGGTGAATGTTGGAAAGGAGAGTAATGGACTGTATGAAAGAGGCACACTACCCTCTTGAAAAACAATATTTATCCTTTTCCAGTACCAGAGATCAGTATTAGAGGAAGGAGGGGAGCTGCAAATTGGCATTACAGTCTGCTGTATGCAATTACATGCAAAGGAAAAAGATCTCTGGAGATGAGGAAACCAGCATCAGCTCCTCTACTGAACCCAGTGTCTATTATTGGTTTATTTTTGAAAGCATTCCTTCTGCACTCACTGCGGTTAAGATTTCACCATAACACTCAAGGCCAAGCTGGCTGACCTGGTGCTGTTCTAGGAAGTATTATATTCTTACTGCATTTCTCTCCTGAGACGGATAATAAGTTCACATCTTGAAGGTGTACCTAAATCTTTGTGCTTCTAACCTTCTGTCAGAGCTACCCGTGGCACGGGTGAGAATGTGAGGGGTTTAGCCTGCTGAAGCACCCTCCACGGGCTCCCAGCATCGTGTGTCTGTTTAATCCATCACGGTGAGACAACTGCATCAGCCATTTAGCACAGACTGACTCTTCACGGCTGGAAAAATGAGAGATTTAACCACACCATGACTGTTCCTGTGTGGCCTCGGATAGCTACTTGAGCACAAAGTCCATGCATTTTAGAGAAATTAATGCTGCGGCACTACTATATTTATATGCTTAATGACCTCTGATCAATAAATTCATGTATAAATAAGACAGGGTTTACCAATGACCTAGTCCCTCTTGCCTAGTAAATCTATATGAATGTCAGGTACAAAATACATCAGCCACAACATACAACCATATATGTCTCAGAAAAAAATTGAGATGGGAAAGAGTGATTTTTTTTTTTTTCCTTTTTTGTTTTTTTTGTGAGGTATATAGCAAAACCTTCTGTCTGGTGAAAACAATGCATTTAAAGGAGCACAAAAAATTTTACAGCTTAAACTTTTGTTTGAATGCCAGATCATTGAGAAGTGAAATAAATTCTGCATTCAATGCAAAAGAAATGTGAAGATATACAAGTTCTTGCTGTTAGTGACTTCAGTAATTAGTCCATTTTTTAACAAAGAAGTGTCCTACGATACAGAGAATAGTTGATGATAAATTATTGCTCAGTGCAGGTGAATTTTAATGATGATTTGGCAACAAAATGGAGAATTTATTTATTTAGATATTTATTTCATTGCTAATCACATCAACTGATATTCTTTAATCTTAACCATACCTAAGTCAAGATGAGTTATGCCATCATTTTAAAGGTTTGAAGTTTCATTTTGTGCAATTAATTAGTAATGTATTTTCCTAGCAGTACTCTAACTAATATTATTAGCTAGCAAGAGGTACTTTAGCTTCTAGAAAAAAATGTATTTGCCAATTTTGATTTGCCTAGTAACTCTCAGTTCACTACATGATGCCTCCAATCTCTGTTACTAATTTTCCATGAACATTCATATGAACATATTTTTCTCATTCAATTGTACTTAAAAACTGTAAAAGTCACATAAAATTCCATTTAGCAATATATTTCATATATTCTCATGTTCTTTATCTATGATGCATACTATTGCTGCAGCTCCCACTGAGATGAATTCGTCCTTAGCTAGAATTACATTGGCTCACTCTGCCAGCTCTGGCATTGCCCAGATTAAGGCCAAAGGATGATCAATGTGATGTCTTCATAAAATCAAACCTTATACCCACATATGAAGCAACCAAAGAGATTTAAAGCTCTGTGTGTGTGTGACAGACTGCACCTGTAACTTGTCCCTAGACTACTCCAAACCTTTTTTAACACCTCATTTTGCATGTAAATGAATGATGCCGGCATTTCTTTGGTAAAAAAAAAAAATATTTCTGGTTATTCCCCTAGCATGTGGCCTATAACTATGTTTAGTAACATGCAAAGCTTAACAATTTAATGATTTCATTGTTCCCTGTTCGTTTCAGAGCTGATCTTGTGTGTTCTAAAAAGCAATACCATGTCACCAGGAATTCATCTCAGAATGGCTGTCTGCCAATGCTGAAATAGGCTAAAGTATTTGAACACAGATCAATCTCAATCTGTCCCATACTGAAAGATGAGAATTAATAGCAGGCTTCCTCTCAAAAATCATATCTTCACAATAAAAAAATATAGAGAAGTATAAATATCTTTCACACAGATAATTTTCATGCAGATGTTATTTCTCTATCAACCTAATTAAGCATTGCAAAGTAAATAAAACATGACAAACACAGTCATTTTAATTTAATTAAACCCAGAGCTTGTCATAAAAAAACCAGTAAGACATACAGAAATTTTCAGAAATTTTAATGCCCAAATAACTGAACTGTGTATAGACATGAAAAAGACCAGTCATAAAAATTGGGCAGGTGATGTGGTTATATTCTTATAACAACAGGTCAGAAGGCAGCATTTACTTTTTCATAGTAACTGATTATCACTGCTCTCCCCCACTTCCTGACTAACTTAGAAATATCTTGCAATCAGAATCTTACTAGATCTTAGCGCTCAAGGACAGAAAGACTATTTAATGCTAATGCATTGTATGACACAAAATATTTCCATACCAGAAATAAGAAAGACAAACTACTGGGGGAAAAAAACCCAACAAACAAACAAACACCATAAAAACAACTCCAAAAACAAACAGTCCAGTACAGTTTTTTAAAGATGTCACTGGGATAGAAAGATAAACACATATATCTGTAAATGCATACATTATAAACAGCGAAACCACTTAAATTGTCAAATTAAATGAGAAAAATTAGTCAATTGGATTCCTTTCAACAGCTCAGAGCTCCCACCATTGGCTTTATGGAACCTCAGGCAGGGGAGGGAGCAAAAAAATAAATACTGGGCAATTCCTATTAACTCTTTAAACAGGAGCTGATGTGAGAGTGTTCTTCATTGCACAGAACTATGCATTTCACCCATCTTTGTTCCCTTTTATGCCATTATTTCCTTACCTGCCTTCTGAGCCATGCCCCACATGTGGAAGAGCTCTCATCTGCAGTGCCAACAGCAGTGGAACCTGCGTCTGTAACTGCTTCTGTAGGAGAAGTCCTGGGTGGTGATGATGGCCATTGGCTCTCTGCGCTGCAGACCCACTGATTTTCACTTGCTGCATCTTTCCCTGGGAGCAGTGCCTGAGTAAAAAGTGTGAGGTGCAGGGTCTGGAGACAGTACGGATGGGCTGCTTCTCACTGCAGTAAGAAGATCCTAATGGCCCTCACCAGCTTCAGCAGGGACCTCCTTGTTACCCTGCCTATGGCCCGGGAGTCCTATTTCAGCTCAAGAAGCATGTGTCCACAATCTCAAGTGTAAACCTAAAGAGAAGCATGACATCCCACTCAATTAAGAAATGATCATGGAGAGAAAGGCCATAAAAACAATGGATTTCCTTCATTACTACAGGACCATGGGAATTCTATTTACTTTTGGTGTTTCTACAGAATTTCTCTGAGACACTTCTGCATGAAAAACACTACATAAGATTAAAATATAGATACTATAAAGGATCCTATTTATACTTTCGTTCTTGGCTATAACATTAAACTCCTGAAATTCCATCTCAATTTCTGTGTTGTTTTCCACTTTTATATGACCTTGACTTTCCATACAAAGATTGCAAAAATCTATTCATTTTCAGCCATATGTTTATTATTTTAAGCACTCTTTTAAGGAGAACCATGATTGGAACAAGATTATTGTAAATTTTATCTGCGTCTTTCCTTTGCCTTATATTAAAACATAATTTCAAATAATATAATTTAAATGTGTTTGGAAGAAATAAATGGAAAACAACTGTCCATTCTCAGTCAGCTTAAACTGAATGAAGTTTTTATTTCAACCACCAGGGATCACACATAATTTTGAACAATATCCTTGGTTCCCCAAGTCAGAAACAAGACATCAGAGGTCAATATTTTCAAGAGTCTGATTGTCAGGCAAGTGGTTCCTTCATGTAATCAGAACAAAGGAAACTTGGATATTCCCAACTAATATTCAGATTCCACTGTCAGTTTTCTTAAATTTTAGTCTATGTCAAACAAAATCCCCAATTTGAATGTACTTTTGAAGATCTGGGGGGTTTTATTTATTTATTTTGCTTGTTTCACACAATACTGAAATCACAGAAAAAATGTCAGGCAGAGAGGGAGATGGCAGGAATCCAAGCCTAAGTTCTTGCTATGAGAAGAATTCATTGTGGCCTCATCCTCCATCTGCAGCTCTGTTTCCTTTCCACTCTAAACTCTGAACAACCCTCACTTAAGGATTAGTTAAATCTGATTTAGAATGCTGCTTCTTTTGCTCAAATGGAATTTGAAATCATGGCATTTACTTAAGACAATTTTCTCCCAAACTTCTTTAGAAATCTGTCTTTAAAATCTCCGTAAAATAAACTATTTTTACACTTGCTTATCTATAAAACAAAATTCTTCTGTGCTATGTGATTATATGGTTTGCACAATCTGTGTATAATTAATCATCTACCAGACACTGTGTGCACTTCTTTTACAAAGCACTGCCCAATATGGCTTTGAAAATGCATGGCTAGCAAAGAACTTAATATGAAAACTGTCAAAGGCAGTTACATAAGAGAAGCACAAAGCTCTTGTATTGTTTTTGGTTTGGTTTGGTTTGGTTTTCTCCACGAGGATGGAACATCAGCATCATGTGGCTTCTCCATCCATTCCTAGATGACAACACAGCAAGCTGTATCTCACAGAGTTCTAGAGGCGGTGCAAATTCTGTGCTGACCATAGGTATCCAAGCCACTTTAGATACCGCAGGTCTCTTACCTGGCTCTCATCTGTAGAAGAGTAAGGATGTCTCTTGGTCCTATCATGTCTGCTGGTCCTATGTGAATGTCTGACGCATCAAAGATTTGAAATATCACTAAAAGTTTACATGCCTAGACAACTTACCTGCTCCTGGAGTGTGATGAATGGAGCAGGACAGCCCACTGATTTTACTGAGGTCTGGGTCAAGTGCCTTGGTTAATTAAAAAGTTTTTTTTTCATTATTTAATGAAGCATTCATTTAAAATGAACAGACCCCTGAGGGGCATAATTCATAACCAGCATCCACCTGGACATAAGGCTGTTGATGTAGCCTGGTCCTTCAGGCCTCTGTCTTGAGACCAGTGCTCTTGAATATCTTAATCAGTGACATAGACAGTAAGATCAAGTGCACCCTCAGCAAGCTGGCAGATGACACAACACTGAGGGGTGCAATTGACACACCAGAGAAACGGGATACCATCCAGGGGAAGCTGCACAAGCTTGAGAAGTGGGCCATGAGAACTTCATGAAGTTCAACAAGTCCAAGTACAAGGCGCTGCATCTGGGTCAAGACAACCCCTAGTATCAATATGGGCTGGGGGATGAACAGACCTGTCTCATCGGTCTAAAAGACAGAATTTTTTTGTCTTTGTAAAAAGGTTCCTAATCCTGTTTATATTTGTCCTGGAAAAGCTGTAAGTCTGATTTTTTTTCCATTGTCTGCCTTTGCTTCCATTAACCAACCTGTTCTGGAAGAACCAACCTGTCAGAGGGTTACAAAGGGAGAAAAGACAAAGCAGATGCTCTCTAACTGAAGATATGCAAGATTTTGCTAAAGTTCTTACTAGCAGTACAAGGTAATAGTTTGCTTAGTTCATTTGAATATAAAAATGTCAAATTTAATATCATAAGATTAAAGCAAGAAAATCTGCACCCTACAACACTATAAATTGCATCCTTCCCTCTTCCACCAGAATTAATGAAATATGAATATTTGTGTTTATACGAATATTGGTGTGAAAATTAATAACTTCATAATTTAAAATTATTTTTAGGACAATTTTATTTTTACATTGTATTCACAATGGAACATCAGCACAGAACCTGTACTGTTATAGAGCAGTACTGAAAATATAATGTAGTTTCAAGAGTTTTCATGGAGGGATTAGCCTAGATTTACTTTAGCCGTCAACCCAGTTTGCCATATAGTTTGCAGAATTAATTTTCTTTTTCAGCTATAAAGAATTCTGCTGATCAAGACTGTCTGTGTGGTTTATAGCTAACAACTTATAACAAATGTTTCCATGTTTCAATATATCATATATAATAAAAGCCCAAGATCACTTACTAGTGCACATAATTTTCATTTTTTAATCCCATTCATCTTATACTAGTCTCTCTTGAGCAAGGGAGATATTTTGGCACTCAAACCTTCTGACTTTTATTTCACTGAAAATTTAAGGGATATTTTTTCAAACTGAAATAACAAACAATAAGTTTTTTTATATTATTGCTTTAAACTTTGGCTTCATAAAATCTGATGTCATAGAATTACTGCCCCTTTAGAAACAATATTAAATTAGACTTCCCTCCTCAGTAGATAATCACACCAATCCCAAATGATAGGAGAGCAATGCAGGGAACTTCTCCTTTTTCAAGATGAGATGGGTTAGTGTTTGCTTTGCTGGAACACTGAAAGGTCCATATCTGCAGAAATACGAGGTTGCATCCTGAACATGAGATAGCATCTGAGCGCCTCGGGCAATTTATATTGGATATGATCTCCTATCGAAATATTATATTCTATACATAAAAATGATCACTTCAAAGCAGTGATATGCATTTTAAGTGCTGTTTTTCAAATGTTCTTATGCTCCTACGTTATTAATGATAATCTTTAAACACAAAAAAAGACGCAAGATAAGCCTTATTACTCAGTCTTCCTGCCACCAAGTATTTTTTTCTTTCCCTATGCCAGACATTTTCAGCAAGCATGACTTGGCATAGTCTTAAAAGAGCAGTTTAATGCTTTCACTCTTTCATACAGCTTAAGGGGTTGGTTCAGGCAGACATGAGAACCTGAATCCTGATTTACCCCAAACCATTGCATTACCCATGGAATTCCTAGGCTCCTCTTGATTCTCTGTATATTGATTTTGTTTTCCATCCTCCTCTCCATGACCAACTAGAGTTGTGTATGCCACCTCTACGCAGGTCTCCCACTCATCTGAACACACACATGTTCATACCTGTCATTATTTGGCATTTTCATCTGAGGAGATACAGATCTTTCTCCACAGAGAGTTTCTGAAGACAGTTCCACAGTCCTGAAGTACTCTTGTAGAAAGCACACTCTCTTAATCTTCCTGTTTAAAACTTTAATTGCACTTTAGTTTGTCTCAGGATCACTGATCTTTCCACCCTGGAGAATAATCAGTCTTGCTGTGGGTGTGAAAAGCTGAGCTTCACAGGGTTTCCTCAAACTTTCCTTAACTTGTGGCTATCATAAGCAAGCATCGACATATCATTTAAATTGAAGCTTTTCACTGAACCTGCCTTGATTTTAGTCTTACAATTAAAGCATATGCTATGGGAGACTTCCAGAGAACTCCTTTGTTTTGAATGAAGATTTTATTTTGGAGTTATTTTTTTTCTTTTTTTGTCATGTATCTTTTGGGGCACTGTAGTTACCCAGAAATAGATAGATTATGCTTATAGTTTATGTGTACAGATGCCCTGCTTCGTGTACAGATGCCCTGCTTCAATATTCTATGTACTTATTGTATGTGTTGTAATATTACTATAAAAACATCCTTCATATCAAGCAAGGCTTTTATAGGTGGTAAAATGAATACAAAATCCGATGGTTTTTGTCTTGATGAGAATCCTGTTAATAAAATAACAAATGCAGAAAGAGGTAATAAGAAACTGTTTCTGAAAAAGTATAATGCAAACAGCTTTGTATTTCAGACATGTGGACTAACATTTTACCTAAAAAGTTTCATTTCCCACACGTGCCAGATTTCAACCCAAATGCACGTTGCACGATAGTCACAATGAAATACCTGGTTTTTTAGTAGCTAAAATTAAGATTTATAAAACATAACAAATGCTTAAGAAGAATTTCCTTGGAATCTTAGATATGGAGAGTGCCGAGATTGTTTTTTTTTTCAGTCTACTAGTTTATTCAAGATATAAGTGGAATGCTTAATGTTTGTCAAGTTAAGCTTGCTTTTGATGATTAAACTCATGTTGATTTGTGAACACATAGAGTTTGATCTATAGGTAGGCAAATGAATATTCATTCTAAATTAAAAAAGGATGGCCGCACTAAAAGATATCACTTACCATTACATTCTTTCTGTTGCATTTCACTGTTCAGCAAAAGTACAAACTGGAACCCCTCACTTTTAATAAGGACACATTTGAGAAGATGAATTAAGTCTCAGACAGAAGAGGCAGGTGAACTTGTCCTAACTGTGGGTGGTGCAGTAATTAAAAGTCAGGGAAACTACACTTTCTGACAGTTCATTAGACAAAACAGTATGTGGAAAATGTTTTGTCATGTCTAATTGCTACAGCTGCTTGGATTTCTCTGTTATACTGAGACATCAGCTATTCATAAACCAGCAGGAGGAATTAATCTGCAGAAAAATGTACTTTTTATGTTACATCTGTCCTTCTATGGAATCAATGCCTCCAGTCTTTAACTAAAAACTTAACTATGAGACGGAGCAAAACAAGCAGTAGAAAATCTATATCTAGCAATAGTTTTAGAATTATTGTTGAGCCAGTAACATTACTTAGGAGCGTAATTCTGTCTGAGTGGGATTATATTGTGTTGTCTATCAAAATAATTTGTACATATACATTACTAAGCAGTTCCAGATGTGGAATTTGGGCTAGAGCTACTGCTGCTGGAGCCTTCTTGTTTCATCTCACAGTATGTAGAGAAACTGTCTTCAGTGCACAGGTGAGTGATCGTACAGTATAGCAGCAGAAATATATCATACTGATTTTCTACATTTTCATTCATATTTTTGATTTTACAGAATGTTAGAATGCAATTTAGTTTTTCCATAGCAAAATAAGAGGCAATTTGCAGCAGAGAAGCTTTTGGGCTTAAGTTGATTATAGTTCAGTCATTTTCATCATGTCACACTTTGTCACTACCTGAAGACTTCATGGGTATTTTCAGACAGTGTTGCTGTGGGGATCCAGCAATTTTCCTGGGGACAGCTTGGCCCATGGAGAGAATCAGGGAAGGCTCATTTTTGTAGATGTTTCAGGATCTTTATTTCCCCAACCGCCTGGCTGGGAGCCAGCACACAGACTGAACAATCATTTCAGAACCCAGGGTTCCCCAGGCCAGGGAAACATTTTGGGACCAATAGGAGCATAGAACTGGGGTACATGTGACCAGGGAGCAAGGGAAACCAGACCAGACCATGTGTCCACCCCAGGGCCCCCTTCCCCCAGGGGAACGGGGAGGGAAAAACCTCAACAAGACAGCTTTGAGAGTTCAACAGAAGCCACTGGATTGACATGAGACCAACTGAAATCACAGTCTAATTCATGTCTGCAAAAGTGATTTCTGCTTTCCAATAGAGTCTGCATGGTTTGATATACTACTGAGACCTGCAAATGTTTGTCATGTATTTATCATTATCAGGATTAGTGGATTCATATCTTGTGGGGGAACATCATATAAATCAGGTAATTAATAAATTCCTATAGAACATTGAATTCTCTACCTTGATCAGTAGTTAAGGTCTATTGGGACATCCATACAGTGTCTTACCTACCTCAGTCTTTAGATTTCCTCTTATCCTAAGATTTTACTTCAGGGCCTACTGAAGTGCATACACATACTGCTTCATGCTCTGAGTCATCTTCTTCAGCAAGATTGAGTTTGTTTGACAATGACACAATCTATGAGAAAGAATTTCTCATTAGGGACTTGTAAACATGGTTCTGGAAATTTATGGAATATGTGGAAGACTCTTACATGTTGCATTTTACTGAGGGTGTTGTGAAAACTCAAAAATAATGATGATTTTAAGAACAATAAATAGCAATAAATGAGATTCACAAAACTTCACTAACACTCTTGAAATTGATTCTTATTTATAAAACGTAATTTGAGATAGATGGCATAGTTGATGGCTTCAGTGTTTGCAAGTAGTTTTACATAAAACTCATGTAAATTGTCCAACTTTCACACTCAGAGTGAGCAGTGCCGTATGTCAAAAGGATCGGACTGATCTATAGGAGGCATTTCCACTCTGAAATTGTGGATTAATTGTGGTCTGGGGCCATTCCATGCAATTACTGAAAGTGGAATGGACTGCCCAGGGAAGTGGTGGAGTCACGATCCCTGGAAGTGTTCAAGAAACAACTGAATGTGGCCCTTGGTGCTGTAGTTTAGGTGATGGTGGTGGTCATTCAAAGCTTGGACTTGGTGATCCTGAAGGTCTTTCCAACCTTAATGATTCTATGCTTCTGTGGATGAAAATCTTGCAGTATATAGCTTCAAAAGCAGAGATGCTAGGGAAATAAAAAGGTTATGATGTTATTTCAAGAGATCCCGTGAATGCATGCAAAAAAAAAATAGCTTTGATACAAAAAGTATGATTTTCAAAAGTATTCAGCATTGGTGAAAAAGTTCCATTCATTTTAATAGCATTCATTTAATAGCACCACCATTTTAGGGGTGGTGCCTTTGGAAAGACTGTTTTGAAAGCAAAAAAAATTAATCTATGGCCAGTGGTAAATAAAAACCTCCACAAAGGAATGGTTCAGAGCAGAAGACTAGCCTCGGGTACTCTGATTTACTCTCTTGAGAAGTTTTCTCTCTCCTTCAACTTTAGAAGAAACAGAGAAAAGTATGCAGAGAATAATATTAAAAAAAAAAAGAAAAGAAGGGTTAGTGATATAAATCACTTGAGTGCTTTTTGAAAACGATGCTTAAAAGGCTTTATTCAATATTGTATTCATCAGTATTTATGTCAAAAAAACTCCATTGACTTCAATTAAACTCTACCAACATATGAAAGGGATGTATTTATGAATCAAATTTAAATTATTAAAAAAATTTAAAGTCTGCTTTTTTTTCTACTCAAGTATACAAAACAAGGATGAAAGAACTCAACTGCCTGTTTTCTCAGCTATGTGGTAGAGAGAAAAAAACCTAAGTGGAAATGAATAGACGTGAATTATTGCAATAATTAAGAGTATGCTGAGTTTAGCGTTTTGGAGCCAGTGAGTTTAAATGCTGTGTAAATTCTGTCTCACGCTGAAGATCCTCCCATAGAGGTCAACTCCATCTAATTCAGCAGTACATGATGAACCTCGTGGCAGAGGAGATGACTTGCTACTATAAACAAATCACAAACCACATTATAATTGTTTTAAGAACTAATAGCCTATGCTTGGCACTTAGCAGCAATGATTAGGAACTGAAAATGTGGCCATACCTTTCCTGCTCTGTTACTGGTTACTTGGTATTTTAGGCAGTTCTATGTTGCTATTCTACCTTGACTTTGTCTTTAGTACCTCCATTTTGACTATTGCACCCTAATACACAGAAATTCTCCATCTCCTAGGATGTCAGAGAATAGTGCACAGGGGTGCAACTCACTAGTTTCAGGGATTCTTCATCTTCTGAGGTTTTTTTAAAGTTTTGGTTTCATCCTATCAGTATTCAGAAGAGAAACCACATTTTTTTAGTATTATTGATTCTTCATAAAACCCAATAAATTGTGTTAGTCCCTGTCACAAAGCCTAGATGGAGGGTTGCAACTTGTGAATTCTAGGTATGATTTAAAATTGTCAACAAGACGGAATTTTAACCTTTTTTGTTTGTTCCTAATTTTACTGCAGGCCGCCCCCCCACCCAATGATTATTTACCTTCAAGACAAGTAAAGGTTTTGAACATATCAGCAGGAGGAGTTAAACAACCCTGTGCTAAAGGAGCAGGAAGAGGAATTTTGAAAGGGTTTCAGGTTTAGGGTGAGAGCCAGACTACTGTGTCCAACCTGTCACTCAAATGATCATCACAGTCCAAAGGTCAGTCACCCTGACTGGGATAATGTGGTGCACAACTGCTTTTTACTTTTAAAACTGCTGGAGGTGAATAAGTTTAATCTTTGCACTTTTTCCTTAAAAGTCCCAGGGCTTTCAATGTATGTCTTAGTGGTGAAATTTAGTGAGATTTACACTATCATTCATTTTTGCTTTTGTCCTTTTTTTCCAGGACTGGAAACAATGCATGAAGGATTTAAATCCTTACATTATCTAAGTTCTGGGCACCACCAGTCAATGTCTACTGTAGGTTTCAAAGATAGTAATGCTTTTAGAATAAAAAAAAGAAGAAGGAAAAAGTGTTGTTAGTGGCAAAAGCAATTGCTGATACAAAATTAGTATGTTGATTTAAACCCCGCAAGAAATGGAAATGTACCCATATTGTGAAACTGGATTTGCACATACTTATTCAGAAAATGAGTGTCAAACACATGGGTCTGGCTATAGAAGCACAAGTGGTGTGGAAAAATGCAGAATGCAAGTGCAAAGGCATGAATCTCATTTACATCAGCTTCTGTTAATTCACCTGCGGGTGTTCTAGGCAGACACTGTGCTATGTATTGTAGATGTAAAATATTCAGCCTTTACAGGTGCACGCAGTTGTGACACTACTGTAATAATAAATACATAAGAATTACAGAATATAATCCTGAAAATAATATATGTATATGATATAATGTCTTACAAACTTCCTTGCCTTCTTATGTTTCCTGTATAGAACTATAGAATTGTTTGGGTTGGAAGGGACATTAAGGATCATCTAGTTCCAACACCCCTATCGTGGGCAAGGCCACCTTTCACAAGATCATATTTCTCAGGGCTCCATCCAAGCTGGCCTTGACCACTTACAGGAATGAGGCACCCACAACTTCTCTGGGCAACCTCTTCCAGTGCCTTACCATCCTCACAGTAAAGAGTTTCTCCTAATTAGGAAGATTTTTTCCTAATACCTAATCTAAACCTCTCCTATTTCAGTTTAAAGCGATTCTCCCTTGTTATATCACTACATGACCTCGTCAAAAGTCCCTCTCTGACTCTCTTTTAGGCCCCCTTCAAGTACTGAAAGGCCACAATAAGATCTCCCCCAAGTCTTCTTTTCTCCAGGCTGAACAAAACAAACTCTCTCAGCCTGTCTTCATAGGAGAGGTGTTTCATCCCTTTTATCATCTTCATGGCCCTCTGGATTCACTGCAACAGGTCCACGTCTTTCTTGTTCTGAGGACTTCCAAGCTGGATACAATTATTAAAATTGGGAAATTAATAAGTTATTTATTATTATTACATTAATTATTAAATTGTTCTTTTTTTGAAAAATCTACCATGACTGTCAACTTGTTTTCTAAAAAGAATAAAAATGGAACAAAACTGAAGTGCCTGGAACATTTAGACTGAGCAGGGGCAAACAGTGAAACAGTGTGGCATAACCCTGTGAAAATCTGATCTAGTGGATGTCCTTACACTACACAAGTAGTAAATTATCTCGTATTTGTTTAGACAGAAAGAAACTGCCATAGAAATGTACATTTTGTGTTACACTGTAGATAAACGTGTTAAATGTAAATAGCAGACAAGACTTAACTTAAAAAGACCAAAAGACTCAGCAGATACCCCAAAGTATTTCCCTCCTTATATTTAAAGACAAGTATATTCTCCATTTTATCTTTCGGATGAAAAGGATGAGATTTTGTTTTTTTAACCCAGCCATGCTCTGAAATCTGTAGAAAAAACCACAGCCAATTTACTGTATGAAATAAATAATCTTAATGGAAGACCACTGAGAAAATTACTTCTCTGAAATTTTTATAGTAGCCTAATTTCCTCTTTTATATGCTATATTTTCCTCAGTGCTCACTGTAGAGGAGATATTTCACCACACAGAACTTCTAAAATAAGTTTTACTATTTTAAACTTACTTTTTCATTTGTTTTGGAAAACTCCCTTGGCTGCTCATGATTTTCATTCCTCTCCCTTTTTTTGCAAGTTTGAGCTGTGTTTTTCTAGCAACTAGAGATTTGAACATTTTCAAGCCTATCTCAAAAACATTCAGTTTCTTAAGTAAGGTGATCAGTAATATTTCAAAGAGCAAATAACTAGAAAAGTACATGGAATTACAGGTCATTTGTGAGAATAAAATCTTATGGATAAAATCTTATGTGAATTGACCACTCTGACCAGCATCACTTCTGTGTGGTAGCTGTGAATTTAAAGAAAGTGTTGTCTTGTCAAAGGGTTCAAAATCAAAACAGAAGCAACTCCTGTGCCAAAAGAGTTTAGCCAAAACTTGCTCTTCAGAGGGAGTTATGTTGGGGTCTGAATATCACTGTTTGGAACTCTCTCTCTGTTCCTTTTTTAAATGTCACATTTGCTTAACTCAGTGTCACGAGTTAGCAGAACTTGGAGTTTTAGTTAAGAAAAAAAAAACCTTCCACCAGCTACAGAAGTGATGTTTTTTGCAAGGGGCTGTTGTAACTGCCTCCAGACTTGATAAAACCAATCAATTAGTTAATTTGAATATTGGCAACTCTGTTAAGCCACTTAAGAACCTGGACGCGCCTCTGTAAACAAAACATTTAAAAGACGACCAAGCCTGGGAATCGCTCTCTCTTGCTTCCTGTTTTGGGACAGGTAACTTGGGGCCTGCTCAGCCCAGTAGGCCAGGCTGGGCCTGCCCACACAAACCCGTGGGGCCGAGCCGTGGCTCTGCTCCATCTGGGTCGGCTGCCTCCATGTTGCGGCTTGGCTAAACATCTTAGCCGCTCCTGCTCTGTTAAAACAGCCTCTCCCAATGAGGTCCACGCAGCCCAGAGGGGGCCAGGCCGTGCCACGGCCCTGGTCCATCTCAGCTCGGCAGGGGGCCAGCGACCCCTCTCAGCTTGGCTTAACAAGATCCTGGCCACTTTTACTCCGTGCAAGCCGGTCCCACGGCGGAGATGAGCCCCCTTCTCTGGTCCAGCCGCCAAAATGAAACTTTACACCAAGATCAGCTCCAGCTGCCACTTGGCAGAGATCATGTGACCAACAGAGACAGGTAAGTTCTAACTGCAAGAGCACGGGTAAAGATTAACTCCTTCAGCACTGTAAGTTCCCCAGAAGAGATGAAACCTGCAAACAACAATTCCCTCTACCAGATCAGAGTGAAAGGGAAATGTAAAGGCACTGGAATAGACACCATGATAAATGACACCAAAGTCAGAGAAGAAGAAAGAGCTGAAGCCCAGAGGGAGGAGATAGAGGAGATGCTAGTAAGCTGAAATTCTTTTGTAAAGTTATGGTGATGGACTATGATACATCAGAGACTCCCTTGTAAGTTTGTGATAGGCATGGGGGGTAGAGTGTTCAACGACCACGAGCAAAATGCCCGTGCTGAAATAAGTAAATGTTGCTGTGATCCAATGAGAAGCTTGAATACAGAGAGATAGTGATGAAGTGAAGACCCTTGCTCTCAGGGAAGAAGAAGAAGACCTCTGTTCCTGGAACTGAAGATGATTCCAGAGATAGATGAAAAAAAACTTTGCTCTTGAACAGGTCAATCTTAAAATAATACCCCATTAGCTAGGATTGAACCCTTAAAAACAGTTGTGGGGAAAGCTGTAAATCGAGGGAAGGGACTCACACATGTCAACAGAGAACCATCCCAGGCGGCTGTTGTGCTGTGATATTGAAGCCATGACAAAACTGCTTGTGAAGAAGCCCCATACATAAGCAAAAGAGACTCCTCTC